>JAYJLX010106550.1:0-21169 GCA_036873525.1 Chalinula nematifera
AATTTTCGGTCCCGTTAATACATTAAACCGCGTGCAGTCACGCGGGAAGTAGCAAATGTCCTCAACGTTTCAATATGGTTTAATGCATACGTTTTTGAATCACATGTTGATCCCTCCATCAATGTAGCAGCATTCAGTAATCAGTAGAATAAGATACAGTATTTTTTAGTCCAAACAATTTAGCAGCCACACCTTCAAACAATGTACTTTTAGGGGTGTGTCACCTGTGCTACAACAATACCACGTGTTGAATTAAAAATTAAAAAATGATGAGGTAGAACAAACACACCATCAAGAAACCTCGGGAGAAACTGTCTAGGAACTAATTTATCCATTTTGTAAGTAAGACAGCGATCAGTAGTAGTATATGAATCATTTCATGATTATAGACTCCTTATGTATTTTAGGATAGCTTCGGGATGTTTTTGTCTTTTGTGTGGAGCACTAAAGAATATGGCAGACTGTGGAAGCTGAGCTCACTGACTATAGACCCCTTTCTAGGTAACAGGTTGCAATTCGAACCCATTGTTTTCTGTGTAAAATTAATTATAGACTGATAACTGAGCTCAGTTTATAATTTATGGGAAGCATTAATCTTGCCACGCCCATTCCAATCTGCGAGGTTATTGTCTGGGGATGCTCATAGTCAAAGCGTTTGCAATATGCAGTGAAATTCATAGCCCAATCAGATTGCTTGATTCTCATTATGTCACTATTCAAATGATCATAGTGAATGCAAGCTTAGCTTTGGAGCTCGCGCTCGACAAACAAGTAGGCCGGGTCAATCCTACTGGGTATTAAATATTATAACAATATTCTTGCACATGTTTTGAGTATGTGTCTCCAGACCATTCCCTCACCGATCGGAATGGGCGTGGTGAGACTAGGGAAGCATATATACTAGAATAGTATCAATTAAATAAGGATTGGGAACTGTGTAGGCATGATTCCTTATACATGAATCGTATATACAAGTTGTTATTTTGGATTTGATTAGCAATGAAACAAAAATGGACAAAATATCCTTTTCAGTGCCTCATTACTTGCAGAAGACAAAGTTCTACTGATCCTTTTTTTTCCAAACACAGTGAATATTTTCTTCTTTATAACTAAGCACCCTGCGTAGTATACCTTTCCCTACTTGAAACAGAATAATTATTAGGGCAATTTTGAAGTTTCGATAATGCACAGTAGCAGATAGCTTCTGTATCTTCAATGAACAAGAACCAATCATAAAATGATTTTTTACAAAAGTTGACAAAAGACTGTCTATTACCAAAGTGAGATTACTTTTTTATTAGAATAAGAATATTTATGGAACAGCATAATTTATTATGTTGCTCACACAGTTATCAATCCCTACTAGTATTACTCTATAATCTATATGGGAAATCTCTGACTAATTAAAGAGGGTTTAACCAGTCAGACATCCTATCCTTCAAGTATATAAATATTTAATGTTATTAGTATACTGATCCACTGTGGTCACTACTGCCTATAGTGAGGATGCTGGAATCTATATGTAGTCACATCAAGGTCAAACTCCTCCCACTTTTTAAGTAATCGAGCTGCCATTATTATGCGGCACATTTTACAATAAATAATATGTTTGGATACCATATAGCGCCAAATTTTCATCAAGGCAGTAATTTAGTCAATCCACTAAAATAACGTTTCAAAGTGATTTTCGTCAAAAAAAATTTCGTCAAAGTTTGTCAAATTCGTCATTTTGGTATTATGCACTGAATGTGATCACGTGCGAACCTTATAATTAGGTCAAGAACAAATTTTCGGCAGAAAAATACACTGCCCTGACGCGGAAATTGACGAAATTATTGCCTGATGAAAATTTGGCACTATACGGTAATAGCTGGTCCTATGACCTGCCACTGATATCTGTTGTTATATGTTGTAGAGTACGTGTGTACATTAGACCTGTAACAATCTGTTTGAGTTTGATTAATGGACCCACTGACTCACTGGTACATACATGTATGTAGAGGGCAAATTAAGATTTTACATTTGCCATGTTCACATAGAGGAATTTTGCTCAGACATGTAATATATAGGTCGCTATTTCATATTGAGCTAAAAATGGTCAGACATTCTATTTAAATGGTTGGAAAAATCTGATGACCAACAGTTATTTGCGCTCTGCATATTTTTATTGCTGTTCATGTATCATGTGATATATTTTTTATTAATGCCCACCATAATGAATTCTAGTATTTAGTCTCGTGTCCAAATTCCCACACATCTAATGAGCGAAAGGGAGTTTTACCCACTGAGTCAGTTTTCTTGGCCCTGGAAATAAAATTGTGACACAAACCTTGATTATTTTAGCCCACAAACTTGTCCCATTTGCAGTCGTCAAATAGCCGGGGACTCTTTTAAGCAAATAGTTGTGATTTGAAAGCAAAAATTCCTCACTGAGGGCTGAGAAAATTGACTCAGTGTTCCAGGGTCGAATTTGGGCATTATCATCATTATCAGAGGTCAAAATGTATTAGACATACAAGTCTATTTGGGACACTGACAATTAAGTGTCCTTTGTTGAGAGGTTTATTATACTGTGTCCCTTTCTCAGAGTGTCCACTATATCGTATAGCGGGATTTATTGACGAAGGATTTAATTTACGAGTTGACGAATTAATAAAAAACGTCAAATTTAATAACCATTCAATTAATTATTAAACATGTGCTATGCGAGCACGTGAGCTCCAATTTGTCAATTAAAACCCGTCAAATCAAGGAAATTCCAGCTTTTCATCATAATTATTTTCTACTCGTCAATAAATCCCGCTATACGGTATACCAATTCATCTAACGCCCCATACTTTCTTATTTAATGCCCACCTGTAACAAATTTTTACTTTTAAACCCTTACTGAGTCACTGTACAATGATAAACCCACTATTGCATTTAATGTCTCTCATAGGTTGTTAAGAAGTGATTATGGAAGGAGGTGCTCAGATCGTTCAACCTGTACTCTGCCAACAGTACACCCCAGCATTACGGTTACTACAGGAATACTATGTCAAGGTGTTGCTACCCTATGAGTGTAATATCAGTAATACCGTCATAGTCTTCAGGAATGCGCTTGGCACTATATTGACAAGACAAGCGAACACTCACCAACACTGAGTCAATAACAACCTTCATGAGATGGGCGGCGTCAGAAGAGGGGGCGGAGACATGGTTAATAATAAGGCTAGTGTGCATGAACAGCCACTCCCCTCAGCTGCAAATACGACCCGCTGATACTGTTTTCCGTGGATTCACAGAATTCATCAGACGGGCTTCACATCAACCATTACCAGATATAAGCGTTCATGAGGCAGAGTTTGTGCTAGGTATACCGCCCACGACTAATCAAGGAACATCATCATAATCACCGTTCCCACCTAATGCTAACTGGTCTGATTTCATGTCTAACCAACCCCCATTACCCCCTCCCCCACCCGAAGACAGGACCTTTCCCTCTCCACTCACTAACCCCCCTCCTCAGCACCCCGGCATGGGAGGTGCATGGTGACCCTTCATTTATATCATTCCCACCTTACAATGACCAGTTCAATGATTATCGTATAACCACCCTGTACCAATGGGCCACTTCATGAACCATCACCCTTACATGGGCGGAATGCCTCCTCACCCCTCCCCCCACACTTACCTCAGACCATGCAATGTGGTTAGTACAATACTAATATATACATAAAGTGGGTGGGGCAAACATACTTTCTTATAAGGAAATAAAGCGCAGTGATATTGGTTTATATGTGAAACCATTAGTTGTGTAGATCATGAGTACCTTATAGAGAGGTTGTTTCCCTTATATGGAAGTTTCCCATTGTACAAACCTGTCCATGTATCTAATGCTACAATGTATATTCCAATAGGTCAAGTAGAACCATGGAGGGTGATGATGTCGTTGAAGTCTGGTCTAGCTCCTCTACCGGGCCCTGGACACTCTGCATGTCCAGTATGACGACAGAGCCGTTGGGTTCTTCTATACCTGAAGCCGACCATCACAACCTACTAAGCATGCTTGTGGACCATTAACATGCAGTCTGCTTACATGAGATCTTTGGAGATATGTTTGAGATTTTACCAAAGTACATTGAGTCAAGCAATGTGAATGAACTGGGCTGACCTAAACCAGTGAAAGCTTCTAGTTTTAAAAAAAATATAACAGATATCCAAAATGGGCCGTACCGACCTGCTGTCACACATTCATATACCTGCTTTAAAATGAGTCACAGACAGTAAGCGCAAGAATTGTCTGCAGAGAATTCTAAATGGCTCACCGAAGAACCAGTCCCCTATAGCTCTTGCCCTTTTGTTAATTAATCATAATAATTGTTACTACATACATGATATGCATAGTTATTAATTACATGTAAGATAGTAAAATTGAGTAAAATTAATAAAGTGTAAAAAAAAAAAATATTAATCCTTAATTATAATAATTATTATGCAGGAAATAACATGAAGTATGCATCAGAGTAAGACTAGTAAGCAAAAGTTATTTTATAAATAAGAATACCAAACACTATTACTATTAAGTACACCAATTAATCTATGCAATGACCATATAATTATAATATTGTATGCATAAAATAATTATGCTTTATTATTTTATATCAGTATTAAATAGTTGATACCACCGTGATGCTTTCAATTGGTCTTCTTTCTCCTTCATAACTACAAAATATAAATAGTATAACTACATCAATGATTAATTTTTTTTCACACGCTAAACTGAGAGACTGACAAAATTGATTAAAATTTTGGCTACCGAAGATTTGTGGCTATATACGGTAATATATGCATTATTGGTGCACCGCTATACCGGTAAATATTATCTTCCTACACCTATGTACATACAGTTAATGTTACAATTGTATATTGCATACTCTTTCTGTTGTGCTGTTTCATCTCCCAGTAGTTATCAATATCTTTACTGAGGCGGTATATCTTTAGTGATTCCACATGTTCCTCAACTATATATTATAATAATAAATAATACAGTAATGTATTAGACTAATTGTTATAGAAAAATTCGAAAGCTTACAATCTCTTGGATCAATAATAGTGATTTGTTGAGACGAAACCTCACTGTTCATTTCTGATGTTCCCTCATATGGCCAATGAGATAATATTATCCTACAATTAGCATGAATATTAAGGGGCAGTTCTTTAATGCACTCTACTGTACTTAGTTCCTCTTCACGAACATAAATCTCTTTAATATTTCCAGTACTACTGATAGCTTTATCCAATAGTTCCCCGTATTGATCACTACTGAAAGAACACTCATCAAAAACCACTACACTGTGGGTATTTCCTGCTGCCAAGTGCGATATCACCTTCAATAGTTCATCAAATGCTCCATTACATTCTTTAATAATCAATACCTTTAATGTGGTGAGGTTTAATAATCCTTCATATAAATGCTTTACTACATTAGCAGCAGCAGAAGCACCATGCTGTATGTATACTTCTAGTGGATTTTTCTCAAAAATATTACAAACTACTTCACTTAATTGACTTAGGATATCGATAGTATATTGTGGTGACGTGCTGTCAAAGCCTACCCTTAATTCTTTCAATGATACAGAACTACTAAACAGCAGTTTTTTAGTAAATGTTTCAAAAACATCAATTTCATGGTCGGGGAACAGCTCATGCGCACTTAAAAAGCTAAGTGTTAAACTGACTATGTTGAATTTTCTACAAAGAAAAGAAAAAATTTTTGTTTCTTTCTGTGTGAAAAGTAATTCATCAAAACAACATGTAAATCTAGCATCCGTGGTAAAACATTGTGGTTTCACTACACAATTGGTACTACTTTCAAAATAATCATAGTGTAAAAAGCGGTTACGGAACTCATACTGAGCAGCAGTCTCCATTGCAATGTTGATGGTTTTTATCTCAATGTTAGTACCTTTAAGTGATTGGGCTACTTTAGTTAGCTCACTACTATCACCTACTAGTTTTAATGTGCGAATTTTATCAGCAACATTTTTCAAAATATTCCCACTCAACAATTCTACATTGCCCTCATTAACAACCATGAAGACACTAATACCGCTGTATCGCAGCTCAGCATGAATCCTCAATTCTGCCCATTTCTTAGTTTCAGTATTATAAAAATAAATGGAATAATAATCAGTGAGTAGAAACTGATGATTGAAGTCAAACAATATAACATCGAACCTGTAAGCTATAGTTTCATTGATTTCATGTGGATAATCACTATGCAGGGTCAGTATGGGACTATAGACTGATTTTAAAATATGATGTAAAGCTTCATTGATTATATGATGGTTACTGTTCTGGGTTATGATGCGCACTACATCAGGAATACCGGAATTATACATCAACAAATCATATCCATATTTCAAAAACCCAAAGCCATGCCGTCCACGACTAGTATTTTGGACAACTGCATACGGAATCAAGCCTGAGTAATTTTGTGGCAGTAAAGACAAAAGAGAAAAAATTCTGAAATACTGTTCATGCATAATGCTGATGCAAAAAATGCCTTCATCATCAACGGTGCTACGCATAAATGGAATAGAAAAATTGGCCATTCTTAGTGTCTTAACATGTGCTAAAGTACTGAATAGACTTTGCACAAAATCCTTTAGCTCTTTGCTGGGTTCAATGTTAATGTGTAATATCATATAGAAAAATTTCACTAAATTAAACGACCACTTTGGTCTATCAATCCTTGGCTTATAGCTCCTCAGCACCTCAAACTTGTCATGATATGTGTATTCCAAATACAAATCTTTCACAATTAATTCACTGATTTGTTCGATGTAATCAAAACATTTGGAAATATCACAATCTGATGTTGAATCTTCCCAAATGCTTAATTGATTAATAAAACTTCCTTTGTTGCTAGCATGTGATGAATGTTTAATTCCATCAACCAAATTCTTCATAAATTTACCTTGACTCACTTGTATTTCCCACTTCACTGACTCTATAGCTGTTGCTATACAATACCCTGTGACATAGGCTTCATTACCAGATCTAATTCTATAGGTCACGACACTATCCTGAGGGAATACCAATGATACCAGGATTAGATTCTGGCTTTCAAATAATAAACAAAAAAAATTAAATTCATTTGAATTCCGCTGTGCTTCATTCAGCTTATGTTTTGCAATTTCTTCTTCCAATGGCGTTCCCATGACTCCGGTTAGGCCACTATAGAAATGCAATGCTGGCCAATGAATATAGTTATTCTCTTTGGAGCCTGATGATCTCATTTTGCCTTCGGTCATAAAGTATTCTTCAATAGGTAAAGCACCATCTTCTTTAAACAACCCAGCAACTTCCAATTGCAGTGCATTTGACCAGTGATGCGCAGCAAGATACTCTTGGAGAGTCAAGTGTAAGAAACTACACGAAACTGATTGGACAGTACCACATTTGCTAGAAGTATGTACCTTTTGGAGCATGCCAAATTCATCATCCATTCCAATATCAAACACATATTGTCGGTGTGTAATCCCTTCAGCTGCAATCCTGGCCAACTCTTCAAATTTATCCTTCAAGTTGTGAGGCAGTTCATTAATGTCATCTACTCTAATTCCAGTATTTCTCTGAATCAAACAATGAATAAAATAAGTATAAAGCTGGGTAAGTGTTTTTGGTTCAAAATTCATTTTTTCCCTTTGATACAATTCTGCATACAGTTCTGTAACTAAAGCACAGTGAAGAGGGACATACATTAAAGTGAATATAAATTCGTGTGATGAAATATAATCCTTGAAAGCATCCAATACGTCGTCATTATTTACAAATTTGTATTTAATGTAATCTTGAATATGTTCATCTCTAAACCCTTTAACTTCAATATATTGGTCTAAATTACTAAACCTTTCAGGAAGATATTGAACAGCTGATGGACGGCTGGTGACAATAATGGATGCTTGACTAAGTGTCACACCTTCTAATAATCGCATGACCAAAGATGATTCCTTTTGTTGTTCGTGTGATAATTCATCAAAACCATCAAATACTAACAACATTCCTTTACCAGCACTTTCAGCATTCATGATATAGTCACGAAATTTGTCATACTCAAGATAAGGGTCAAGTAATTTATCTACCTTTTCAGCTTCTCTCACTTCCTTAGCCCTCAGTTGGATAAACTTAACAATTTTCCATTTCTTCCGTAATAGAGATTCTTCCTCTGCATTGGCCCACCTTACACAGAGTTCCCAAGCTAAAGTTGTTTTTCCAACTCCCGGATCACCTTTTATTAGTATCGGAAACTTGATGTCAGCTGATTCGCATAATATATCATTTATTTCAATCAGTGTTTCTTTATTCATTATAAATACCTTCTTAGATTGAACAAGACTTAAATCAATATATTTCAGAAAAGGGGAGGGGTTTTTAGAGTAAGAAGGTTTTTTTCCTTTGTACAATGCAATTAAATCTTGTTTGTATCTTCCAATACTATCTGCGTCTTGGTCAACATGGCATTGAGGATTATGGAATTTTTGCTGAGATTGGTCTTGAATACCATGACTGTGGTCAATGTTTAGATCAGAAACCACTGGTTGTGTTTGAGGCTCAAATGATCTATTACTGCTGTAATACTGTTTTGGTATCTGTTGATGCTGTGTATTACTTTGTGAAAAGTGCTGGCTGGGCTGTTCACTAACATGCACGAGCGGAAAGGTAGTTAGCAATGAAAAAATGTCAGAGCATTGAATATTTGGTTTCTCACTAGCTTCTCTAGATCTTAAACTATGACCATACCGGTATTCTTCCATCTGATGTGTTACTTGTGTTGTTAATGAACTGGCCTCATGCTGCACTGCGGGGAGCGAAGACACTCTAGTACAGCTGGATTCTGGAGAGGTAGATGGCTTCAAACGCTTTGATAGTGGAGGGTCAATTGCTTGATCTATTAAATCATATGAAAAAAACTATTATATATCGTATTACTAGTTGTATAAATTATTTTGGAGAATTTTTTTTAAATATTAATTTCAGATATTGCGATTGCTGAGACAGTGTACAAAATTGAAACACAATTTTTAACAGCAACATTATCATTAGCAACTTCTAGACTTATATAGGCATGCACTCATATACAGTCAAATCAAATGAACACTATAATTCAAGACACTGTATAGGTAAGATTTCTATACAAACAAATGGAACACATCAATAAGAATGAGAGATGGCATTTTTTTCTGCTGCTTGCAGCTATACCATGCGTTCATTCATGCATGTGTATTCGAATATACAGCATACTATTGCTGGAGCAGGCATCAGCTAAGTGAATTACATTAACTGTTCTGAGGGATATTCTCTTGTATATGTGAATAAATTATACGTGTTAAGCATACGTCAACAAAAATGCGGCGACATACCCCATTTATGGCTTCAAGGTATGTCAAAGGAAGACATGCATGAGTGAGTAATAAACATATGCAGCAGTTTTATAATCACAGCATGTACAGTTTAGATTAGACTCACCACACCTATCACACTGCTGCAAACGTTATACTGAGTCAGATAGCCGGGGACACTGTAACACAATAAGTTGCTTTGTGGAATGCAATTAAGTTACAACGTAAGGCTTCAGTCATGATTGAATTACGATACGTGAGTCATAACTGCTATAGCACGGGACGTTTAGAAATGACTGACCTGCTACTATATATGCTGCTCAACAGCTTCATGTGTTGGCTGTATAGTGTTTCTTCAAAAACAGATCACTTTACCAAATACACATGTAGGTATGCCAGTTTATCAGTATTTAAACAACTATTTTAATCAAGCATTGCATGATGGGCTTCTTTTTAATAATATTCATTGTTAGTGATGTTGATAAGGCAGGTGTAGATTGTACAGTTGATTAAGTAAGTGGGTTAGGTCTTAAGTCAGTAGTTCTAGTGATGATACTTGAACAAAACTGCGATGCTAATTAATGTCGCCATGCAGACCCAAGGCTGTATACAAAATGCAATTTCTTGGGGGTGCTTCAAGGTGAAGGTATGCATCAAGCAATTTACTGTAGCTAGATACTCTATACTTAATAATACGAAAAACCTTGGAGGTGTGGCTTTATTTGGGGTGCTTACAACACCCTCAAGCACCCCCCACTGACATCTTGGCAGTACGCCTACTTTTTGTAGTGGTCTGCATGGCTACACAACACTACAGTGTTCCCATGTAGACATATCTGATACATATAGCAGTGTGATAGGCGGCTCTGCGAGATAAGTTTAGATAAACCATACTGATAGTATTCTTTTACACTATATAACCATCAGTGCAAATGAGCAGAATGTGATGAATTCTCTTGTTACAGGCATGCTAAAAGAACAGCAATTAATCTAGAAATATGTTTTGTGCCTTTTTCTTGAAACTCAGTATATATTACAATCACACCCACTCTTTGGATACTATACCTTTTGAAAGATAGGTTTCCACACTTTCTGCAACTGCAGCCATATCTAATTGCTTGCCTCGTAACACTGTAATCAAGTTATCCCAGGACACCTCAGAACAGCGGCATTGGATCCACTTATCAATCACATCTTCCAGTTTAAGCATATTAGAACGGCTTTCTTGTCGAAGCCCTCTTCGAAAATTATGAGACACTTTTAATGCTTGTCCTATTTCATCCCACTCTGAAGAATGATCACTCAACACCTCAATAACAGCTTCAAGTGTAATTTCTATAGACCATTCAAATATAGCAATAATACAAGTCAGTACCAATATTTCTAATATCAATATGTACATGCACCTATATAGATCTACCTGGCCATGGTCCGGGGTTCAGTTCCACATCTCCTGATAGCATAACCAGTAACCCCGCCAGTACCAGTATAATCACGAATACAGTGGGACCCGCCCCTCCTCCCGTATTATCAGACACATTACCGCTACCCTTGACTGTATTGGTAGATACACGACAAGTAGAAGAACGGTTATTCCATTGACCGATTACAGCTCGCCACTGAGATACATCCACCATTTTCCAAACCACAGGCCATACGAGCCACACCCTCCGAAAAAAGCAAGTGATGTGTCAATTATTATCAATTAAATAATATAAAGAGTCAATTAATTAAACTCAATAAAATTTATTATGTACTAGATTTTAGTACTAAGTCTACCTAATATCAATGTCTTCTTCTGTCACAGGAAACAGCTAGTGCTGCTGATATGTTAATATATAGGAATTCTCCATGCTTTCATGCATTCAATACTGTACCACTGTTAAGACTATAGCTAGATCTATATTCATGGATTCTGGCTGTATATGTACGTACAGAGTCAGCTTGCTTTGAATATCAGTGGGTTATATGTTAAAATTTGATTGTGGTTTTTTTTTTTACCATACCATACAATGCAAATATGAGTTGTTTGAAATCGTTGCTCAGTAGGACAATAATCAACCCTTTTAGTGGTTTAATGGGTGCTTGGTATTGTAGACAACAGCCTTCAGTAATAAACCATTACTGAAGTGTGTGATTACGCCCGGTATATATCAGTTAAAGAGTGAATGAATAATTATGAACTATAACAACATTAATGCATATGGACAATAAACTCTGTGATGCTATATATCACTTTATCAATAAAATAGCATGGGAATATAGTGTAGTTAATTATAGTTAGGTCACAATGTTTTATACTGCTATGAATGAGTTTCAATATAGCCCCTAGCTGCTGCAGATCAGCGAACATAGAGCTCAATCAGCTCTAAATAAAGATTACCACCCATAGTGTCAAATATACATGGCCTCACATCCACATTATCAGATGTAACCTGGGGGAGTGAGGTCACTGGAAAACCATGGCTGCTTGGAACCGTCAGGACAACAGCCAGCCTCCGGCCCATTACATTGCTTACCATCCCATAGGGTATCGTCGATGAACACTTCTCTTGGTATCTGCATGCGGAATACCTGAAATGATTTCATCTATGGAATACGACAAGCCACTCTCACAATAATAATTATCATCAGCAAAAGAAGGCAACATCAAGTTAGACCCACTATTACACGGACAGCCACTTTTGGTTTCAATAGAGGATGTGGATGAGGCATTTAAATACTCACTCAGTCCAGCAGCATATGACCAGATATGTGTACGCATAGGAGACTCCCCATGTGTGATACTGACTCCATCCACATAAACACCATCAATGGTTGCTCCTAAAGCTATGGAGTTTACAAATGCGTTTAATGAAGCAAACTGGTATCCAACCACTCTACCACACACATGACTGTAATTAGAAGGAACGGGAATCGAGGCGGAGTTGGCTTGACAACTACTTGAAGGATCAATGCGACAGAGTCTCTGTGAGCCCCCCTGGGGTAGATTAACTGTGGATTCTAACAGCGCAAAAGGGCAGGTAGCATCAGAATCATTCATGTTGATGTATGCTATCCTGGTCCATCCTCCTTCACCATCACAGTTCGTACCCTCCATATCACAGTATACTTCTTGACTTACACCCAAATAATCAATAGTATACATTCCAGAGGGAGCACAGGGATAGACAGCAAGGATATCAGCACAGCTGGTAGCATTGTCTAGTTGGGGCTATAATAAAAATGATTATTAATTTTTATTGAAATAATAATAGCTATATGAGATGCATGATATACACTATATAGTATATATTCCTTCAATACTGTACTTTGCTTTAAGTTAGTTTTATACTTACCAATGGAAGAGATGAAGAACAAAAAGATGGTAATGGTAATTCGCTGTTTCCATTTGTAAGATCATTGCATATTTCTTGTTCAAGCGATGAACAGGATTGTGGTCTATTGTTTCCATTAGCTTCCATGGCCTCACATCCAGCTAGTTTTATAGCTTGGATACAGCACTCATCACTGGATAAAAGATAAAAAGCATATCAGCACACACACATGTATACACAGCATATACTATATGACCATATACTAGCTCTACACACGTGTTTGAATCCCTTGTTGATCCCTCCATCAATGTTATAGCATTAATCAGTAGAATAAGATACAGTATTGCTTCTGCAGTGCCCCTCATCATTGTGTCAGCTGTCCGTCTTTTAATCGATATTGTTAGTTTAAAGTAACATTAAAGATACTCAAACTACGTAATTTATTTCACAATCAGCTAAAATGCATGCTGTTTATACTTTTAGTGGCTATATGAGCTATGATTGAAGCATTCTTTGAAGCCGTAGCAGACAAAAAAAAGCTTACTATACTGCATGTGCACTACATACTTAGAATCACACTACATGTCAGTAGTACTGAATGATGATACAACAAATATTACCGATAGTTCAGTAATCCAATCATTTCTGCTGCTACCCTGGAACAAAGCGAAGCATTTGGCATCAAGTAACATACAAGGGGGGAGGTGATTGAATTATGAAATCTAATTACCACTTCAATCACTTCAAGTTTCTATGCACAGCATGCCGGTATAAGGAATGCATATTATTGCTAGTCCTATATACTTTCATTAAGTGTACAACCCATATTGAACCCGTATTGAACACACCCACACAATGTAGCCCCACCTATTGAGAAAAATTTTTACTACCATAATTTTCTAAATTAACTAACCACAATAAGCTACATACATTAGCTTCTATGAGGTTTTTTTTTGCTTCATAAAAAATTATCCCGAATGACTATAAACCAATGCAATTATGATCAGTTATAGCACATGCGTTTGTAAATAACTGAATATTATTATATACAATTAGTAAAATAAAGTAAACTTAAATGTATACTGCAATATCATTCTTATACTTAAAGCATTACAATCACATACTGCCTCATGCAGCCAGTTGCCATTGCATTAGCCTATATGCTGTGTTCAAAGTTTTATTAATATTCTGCATTAATTTATTCAAATCATATCAGCGAACGTATATTTTAATCATGCAGTTTTATGTAAACGTTTCCACTGCTATAGGACTGGAGGTACAGATTCTCAGTTCAACATCATCAGACGTGCTCTGATCGATCGCGAGCTGTTTAACAAACCACGGCTGCTTGGAGCCATCAGGACAACAGCCAGCCTCTGACCCATTACACTGCTCACCATCCCGTATATATATATATCGTTGAGGAACTTTAACGTTGTCATTGATGTACCACTCTCACTAATAATTGTCACCTATGAACTCGTCCCAATACATACCACTGGTGAATCCAGTCAACGACACTGCCTCAGTGTTGTAGCTTCAGTTAACCCTGCTCCGAGTCCGTATGACCAAATATGAGTACGTACGTCCCATAGTGGATGCCCCACTGTGTGTGATGCTTACACCATCCAAATAGTTCCCCTATTGCGGTGTTCATATCAGTGAATGAATTTAAGAATCCAAATGTGCTCCAAACTGGTAATCTATTCTACCACACAGGCTATTGTATGGTGTGGTATTATGGCGGATTTAAAGAACGCTCCATTACAGCCTCCTGGGACACTTCCTCGACACTTGAAAGTTTCCTGAGTTCTCGTTCTGTTCAGTGTAAGCCCTGAAGGACATGTATCGGCATGCAGTCATGTTAACATACGCTATCC
Source organism: Chalinula nematifera (assembly GCA_036873525.1). Taxonomy (NCBI): domain Eukaryota; kingdom Metazoa; phylum Porifera; class Demospongiae; order Haplosclerida; family Chalinidae; genus Chalinula; species Chalinula nematifera. The sequence continues at coordinate 14,584 of JAYJLX010106550.1, forward strand.
TGGTCCATCCTCCTTCACCAATGCAGTTTACACCCTCCATATCACAGTACACCTCTCAGTTGATCTGTACTGTTGGAGAGGGTGATATTGTATATTCCAGAGGGAGCTGAGAGATTGGCAGCATGGATTTCAGCACAGCTAGCTCATTTGAAACTATATATAATATTTACAATAATACACTGAGATATAGTCTAATGGAATTTTTTTCCCTCACTGAGCTTAGCCTTGTGTAGCCAAACTGGTCAACTGCTAAGTGATTTTAGGCATTGTTTGTCACTTGTTGTGTGAAGTGAACAATGCCTAAAACAACATGGGCTAAGTAGTTTTGACAGTGAACCAGTTGTCTAGTCTAAGATATTCTAATCAAGCTCTACAGGCTTGACCAGACCTATACTTTTGGAGTGGGAGCCGGTACATCTGGCTATGTGAGACTATATACACTGAGCTTTTCAACTATATAGCTACTATAGACTATATATATAATATTATACCTTTGGGCAACTGAAATGAAGGTAACTCGCTGTCTTCATTATCTCTCAAATGATTCATTGCATGTATCGTTTTCCACACGACTATGGTCGCCCTTTCCTTCAGCTTCAAAAGCCTTACAGCCAGCCAGTTTTACAACTTGGGAGCAACTATACCCGCAAGGAGCATTGATTTCTTGCACAGTGTCATAATAATTAATGTATATTCATAACTGAGTTTACAGGTTGAATGAGTCCACATCAGCCATGATACTGTGATATATAGTATATACAGCAATATCTCTATACCTGGGCTGCTTTAGTCACAAGCATGCCTCAGTATATAGAATAGGACAATAAGCTCTAAATTGAGGAGATCTTCACCAATCGATCCAAAGGAAATGTTTGACTAATATATACATGCAAGTCTGAGTGGATGACGCCGGATGCTGCATGCATGTGAAGCCAGAGTCAATTGAGTCAATGGCCGCCTTAGGTCAATAACAAACTTTCCAAGACTTAGTAATGTTTGTATATTTGTACTAAAGGAAACCAATTGACCATGCACTTATAACTATAAACAAAATATTACACATTCCGGCTTTACAATTCAGCGTAGCCCTCCCCCTACCTACCACTACATACAAGAGACTGATTGTAGTAGAAAAACACTTGCATGCATGGTTACTGTGTACATAGTCTATAGTGATAAGCTGTGATGCCATTTAAGTGGTTAACACAGTATGTAATTTGGCTCACATGTTACTCCCCATAGTAATGAATGTAGATCACTACAAACTCAAGTGGAACTGAGTAAACAAATAGACATGCCCACAATCCGGGCTTTGGTTGGTTGCTGACTGTGATGTCATCTTCATGCACTCATGATTTCAGTGTGAAAAAGCAGACTGCAGACACTATAGACGACCCAGGCTGGTGGGAGGGGCTTGAAACTAAGCACATAGTAGACTAGTCTAGTCTGGCCATGGCCGCCCACTTGGCATACAATGTGACAATGCGAGCCATAACAATGCTTTGACAATGCGAGCCATAACAATGCTGTGACAATGTCTACAATCCGCCATTTTTCAAAGACTGGCTGTCAGCTTCCAAGCTGCTTTCGTGCGTTGCGCAATGGCCACCGATATGCAACTTCCTCACAGTTGGACAGGCTCAGGGACATATTGATCATCCAGCAAGCCAAGGATCACGAAGATTTCGAGTATGTTGAAAGATTGTGTATCAAAATGAATCGGGGTCGTACTGGAGCTCACATGGTAACACATATGGGTCCTGTTATCAAACCAGGCTTCATCATTGGCTGGCTGAATGATAGGGTGTGTAAGTGCATGTAAGTTTGGAGAAATCAACAACGGGTTAGCGTATGTAGGTTTCAATCTGTTGGACGAATCTTATCATGGCAGAGGACTCGGTCTACAGCTCTCTGTCGCCGTGATGGAATGTTTGGTAAAGGGTTGGAATATTGCTATTAACGTGCAGACTGATTATGAATTGACTCCGAAATTTTATACAACTTCTGGAGTTACTCAAAGGTTGCCATTTAAAGACTATAGTGTGCTGTGTTCCAGGATCATAGCCGCATTCCAACCAGAGCCTGGCCTCATTACGAATATTACTATCAAACCGATAGACCAAGTTGATTTTGATGATCTAGCAGTTTATGATACGTCAGTGTTTGGGTTTCCACGACGCGAGTTCCTAAAACAATGGATTACGATTCCACAGAGCACAGGATTTGCGGCCACCAATGAAAATAATGGAGATATCGTTGGATATGGTGTAATACAACCTGCTTTAATTAATAACAAGCAACAAATAATTGGTCCATTATTTTCTGATAACGAGTCCATCACCCGATTACTACTCTATACATTAGCTAAAGCAGCCATTGATCCACAGATGGGCGGGGCTGACACAATGAGACTAAGAACTAACCCAGGCGTGGCTAAAATGTTGGAAAAAGAGGTCGGGTGTGATTATTATCCACCCATGGAATTCGCATATACCAAGGGTATTCCACCATCGCAAATGTCACCAGTTAGCTTGAAGAAAGGTATAGCTGTAACTTCTGGATCATTTGGTTAACAATTTATCAGATTTACTAGTGCATTGGTCACTCGTTAATTATATCTAATTGGCTTTATAATGCTGTAAACAATAGTTTAAATTAGTGTAACACCCTGCACATGTACATGCATGCACGTGCGTTTGTAAATATATAACTGAACATTGTTAACAATATTATAGTAAAACTGATTAACTTGAATACTATATTGCATTATCATTCTTTCTAAACCATTAATCACATACAGCCACATGCAGCCAGATCCCCGGATTGTATTGGCCTATATGCTGTGTTTAATAACTCATTAATATTCCCCAGAGTTTATTCAAATCATATTAGCGAACGTATATTTCAATCAGTTCTATGTAAACGTTTCCACTGCAGCTATGGACTGATGCATGGAGGTACAGATTCTCAGTTCACATCATCAGAGTGTGCTGTGATTGAGCTGTTTAACAAACCATGGCTGCTTGGAGCCATCAAGGACAACAACCAACCTCTGCCCCATTACATTGCTCACCATCCAATAGGGTATCGTTAAGGAACTTCGATGTTGTCATTGATGTACCACTCTCACAGTAATAATAATTTCCTACGAACTCATAGTTCAGTCCCAATACCACTGTAGTGAATCCATCGTTATATACAAGGGCAGTCAACGACACTGCCTGTATAGCTTCAGTTAACCCTGCTCCGTATGACCAAATATGACTACGTCCCATAGTGGAAGCCCCACTGTGTGTGATGCTTACACCATCCAAATAGTTCCCCTCTATTGCTGTGTTTGTACCAGTGAATGAATTTAAGAATCCAAATGTGCTGCCAAACTGGTAACCTATTATTCTACCGCACACGCTATTACATGGTGTCATAGCGGATTTGAAGAACGCTCCATTGCAGCGTCCTGTACACTCCCTCGACAAAAGTTTCCTGAGTTCTCGTTCTGTTGTATAAGCCCTGAAGGACACTTATCGTCAGTCATGTTAACATACGCTATCCTGGTCCATCCTCCTTCACCATCACAGTTCACACCCTCCATATCACAGTACACCTCTTGATCTGTACCATTGGAGAGGGTGATATTGTATATTCCAGAGGGAGCAGACAGATTAGCAGCATGGATTTCAGCACAGCTCATTCGAAACTATATAACATTCACAATATACACTGTAATAAATTAAAAGTAATGCACTGATATTGAGCGGCAAATGGAGTTTTTTACTGCACTGAGCTTAGTCTTGAAACTATAGTCAACTGATATAAAGTGGTTGACTAAGGAGAACTTGTCTGGTCCTTAATTGTTGTTTTAGGCATTGTTTGCTACACTGCATGTAGTGTATACATTTAGTGAACAATGCCTAAAACAACATGGGCTAGTTTTGACAGTGAACCAGTTGTCTAGACATTCTGAATAATTAGCTCTATACAGGCTTGACCAGACCTATACTTTTGGAGTGGGAGGGTATGTCTGGCTACGCAAGACTACACACTGAGCTCATATGGCTTTCAGCTATTGTATTTACAGCTACTATAGACTATACCTTTGGGCTAAATGAAGGTAACTCGCTGTCTTCATTATCTCTCAGTTCATTGCATATGTCTGCAATGAACATGACTGAGGTCGCTTTCCTTTAGCTTCGAAAGCCTTACAGCCAGCCATTTTTACAACTTGAGAGCAACTACAAGGGAAGATTGATGTCTTGCACAGTGTCATATAATAATGTACAAAGAATGAGGCTATACTATTCATAACTCTATATCATTGGCTTACCCAATACAATTTGAGTTGACAGTTGAATGAGGCCACATCAGCCATGATACTGTGATAGTATACAGCTGCAATATTACTCTACTGGGCTGCTCTTTAGTCATCATAGTGTCTCAACGTAGCCGGGACAATTGAGCTCTAAATTCGGAGATCGCTTCACCTATCAATCCAAATAAAATGCTAATATATATACAAATCTGGGTAGATGACAATATTACTGCTGTGAATGTGAAGCCAGATTAACTGAGTCACAGTTGGTCATGGGCCTTAGGTCAATAACAAACTTTCCCGGCAAGTAATGTTTGCATAATTATTTACACTAAAGAAACCAATAGCCGGACTACAACTTAACTAAACAATAGAGTCTACACATACCGTGGCTTTACAATGATTCAGTGTGACCCTCCCCCTACCATGCCATACATACAGTACGTAGACTGACTGTAGTAGAAAACCAATTACTTACATGGTTACTGTGTACATAGATCTATAATGGATAAGCTGAGATGTAATTTAATGTGGTTAACACAGCATGTAATTTGGCTCACCTGTATAGTACACCCTTAAATAGTACAGGTTGGCTATCAGCATGATAGACCGGTAATAATGTAGATCTACTACAAACTGAAGTGGAAGTGAACAAATAGACATGCCCACACTCTTTGGTTGATTGCTGACTGTGATGTCATTTCAGTGTGAAGAAGACATTTGCTATAGACCCAGACTGGTGTGGAAGTCATGATTGTGATGTCATGAATTGCTTTATTAGAGTCTAGTAAAGGAAGACATCACCAACTGCCTCACACTAGACCTGAGCATACATTAAGATTCATGCTTTATCAAGAGGCTAGACCTAGGCGCTAAGGCTAGTTGCTAGTTGTGGCTATAGCTATGCGCTAACTGTGGGAGGGGCTCGTAAACACACAGTTACCGTATGAGTTCAAAATTTTGACAAACCAGAACCTTTAGATCTGGATCTAATATTATTTTTGTTGACTTAGTTTTCAGTTGTCGAATATTTAGATCTAGATCAATCATCAATCTAAATTTTGGGGGAAAATAATTTCATTTAATTTTGTCAAATATAGGATAGGAGGGGCGAAATGTTAATGTGATCTGATATTAAATGTCTACAATCCGCCATTTTTCAAGGACCGGCTTTCAGCTTTCAAGCTGCTTTTTTGCGTTGCGCAATGGCCACCGATATGCAGCTTCCTCGTCACAATCGGACAGGCTCAGGGACGTATTAATCATTCAGCAAGCCAAGGATCACGAAGATTTCAAGTATGTTGAAGGACTGTGTATCAAAATGAATCGGGGCCGTATTGGAGCTCAAATGGTAACCCATATGGGTCCTGTTATTAAACCAGGCTTCCTCATTGGCTGGCTGAATGGGCAAAGGATAGGGTGTGTAAGTGCATGTAAATTTGGAGAAATCAACAACGGGTTAGCGTATTTGGGTTTCAATCTGTTAGACGAATCTTATCATGGCAGAGGACTCGGTCTACAGCTGACTGTCGCCGTGATGGAATGTTTGGTAAAGGGTTGGAATATTGCTGTTAATGTGCAGACTGATTATGAATTGACTCCGAAATTTTATACAATTTTTGGAATTACTGAAAGGTCACCTTTTAAAGACTATAGTATGCTGTGTTCCAGGATCATAGCTGCATTCCAACCAGAACCTGGCCTCATTACGAATATTACTATCAAACCGATAGACCAAGTTGATTTTGATGATCTAGCAGTTTATGATACGTCAGTGTTTGGGTTTCCACGACGCGAGTTCCTAAAACAATGGATTACGATTCCACAGAGCACAGGATTTGCGGCCACCAATGAAAATAATGGAGATATCGTTGGATACGGTGTAATGCAACCTGCTTTAATTAATAACAAGCAACAAATAATTGGTCCATTGTTTTCTGATAACGAGTCCATCACCCGATCACTACTCTATACATTAGCTAAAGCAGCCATCGATCCACTGATGGGCGGGGCTGACACAATGAGACTAAGAACTAACCCGGGTGTGGCTAAAATGTTGGAAAAAGAGGTCGGGTGTGATTATTATCCACCCATGGAATTCGCATATACCAAGGGTATTCCACCATCGCAAACGTCACCAGTTAGCTTGAAGAAAGTTATATCTGTAACTTCTCAGTCGTTTGGCTGATTCATTTTTGAAATAGACCCCCTCAGTAGCTAACTGGTGCTAACCAAAATTCAATTAAAATGTGGGCGTAGTAGTGAAAAAAAATTATT
>JAYJLX010106661.1:0-21158 GCA_036873525.1 Chalinula nematifera
GATATAGCACTCGGCTTCGCCTCGTGCTATATCAGCCCTCTCGACCACACCCCTCGTGCTATTAAATCCCGGTATAGTACTGTGAACCGTGCTTTAACTATTAGAACTATTAGGTAAAAACTTTTCCATTTTACCTCCAACGGGAACATTTTTTTATGAATTATATGGTTAAAGAAGCACAACTATCCTTGAATATTAAGATGACAAAACACATGCAATAAAGAATCTCTATACTGTAGTATAGTACTGTACTATAGTACTGTTTGAAGCTGGATTTTACTCGATTGTACTAAACCCTGATTTCCTGTCCAGCTGTGCATCATAAACTCTTGTTACAGCAATAGTGAGTACAGTACATGTACATGATAGTGTTGTTGACAATAAAATACTATATGACAGCTGGGATATAATACTGAACCAGGTGCAAGGCAAGGCTACAAGCAATGACAAAATTGACAATTTCTAAGTATCTTTTAAGTATAATCATAATGGCTAACATGAACAAAAACAGTATGTATAGAATAGAGTTTAAATTGTATTATATATGGAATATTACACACATATATACTATAGTTCTCTTACAGGATACATAATATGCCATTAGTTTCAGTTAGTACATTTTTGTATCCATGTATCAAACAGGATGTGGTATCTGCCATAATTTGGTCCACTTCTTTGGAACTTGGTATCTCTAAACTCGTGTCCTGAATCTGACTTGGACATTGGGTAATATTTGTCGAATATATCGTGTAAAGTCATGTGTTCAAGATCTTTATCTTCCGCACACATTTTACCGAGCAATTTCCTAAACACAGTATCTGCATATGGTACCCGTCCACTGAATTGGCCGCTTCGGGTAATATTATATTCTACGGTTAGCTTTTGAAAGTAAGTTATACACTTTGTTTCACCAGTAAGTCCCACGAGCTCGCCACTTATAGCTTCAGCTGCTTTCATCCACTCATCAAAGAATTTTGCATCTGGTCTTGCAGCCTCAGCAACTTGAGCTATGACCATGATGTCACAAAACAGGCTCCAGTAGTAATCCTCTTTACCTTTCGCTCTCTTGTAACAAAGCATATATTTATGTTTCCAATCTTCTTCATTTTCACCATTTTTTTTTAATGTTGAAGAGGCTGTCTCCAACATGAAACGTGCCATTTCCTTGTGATCCTTCCCTTTCATGCCATCGAATAAATCAGCGTACGACTTGCACTCCTTATCATAAACCACGATTTGCTTATGCTCATCTTTTCTCATCCTAAATGTGTATACTTTGCCACCTATGGGAACTTTAACTTCTATGCTACTGCCATCATTTTGAATGGCGCGGGGCATTGCAGACCAGTTTTGGAGCATGATAAAGACATCTTGAAGAAGAAGCTTCTCTTGTCGTTCACATGATTGTTTGGTGAAGTCCACAGAATAGTGATTGTCTCGTTGTAAAACAACTAAGCTACTAAACTCCTTGAGACAGTCTTCTTGTTTCCTAAAAGCTTCTTTTACTTCTTTAATATTATTCGGGGTTTCCTGATGTGGTTGTGTTTCAATTTGATTTTCAAGACCCGCATCGTAGTCACTCGCCATAGCCTTCTTAGCCATCCTTAATTGTACTGATTGTTGATTGGCTGCCTCTGTTCTGATCAATGGTTTAGAAATATAGGGAATGCCAGGACAAAAAAAAGCCTAAGAGGTGAATCAAGTCAGATGTAACCCGCTGGAAGAGTTGAGAGTTCAGAGTTGAGACTTGAGACTAAGACTAAGTTAAGACTGACTATTGACTAATGAGTAATTGCCTTGGCTTGTACTGCTCACTCAGTGCTCAGTGCCAGTCAATAATGCCTATATTGGTGCACGCCACAGTTTTCAGTTTAGTGCCACAGGACAGGTTTAGGAAACAGGTGCTATTTAACTGTACAGTGTGTGTATAATTATGTATGTACATGTGTGGTCATTGAACTGGCTGTACTGTACTGATAATTAACAATGTTTGTTGCTGTACTACTAATCTTCAGCTTGAATTGGCACTGAAGTGTCACTGACAGCAGGCTCAGTCAGGCAATGGGTTTTTTTTTTTTCCTGACTTTCCTATGCTTAATTGACTTCAAAAGTTTAGTATACACTCCGGCACGTTTTTGCATGAAAATTACATAACTGAAAATGAAAGCACTATAAAGTGCTGAACCCTCACAGTTATACATGTATTTTAAATCAATATAAAAGTGATTTGATGACAACACACAGCTTAGCTCAGTGCTACATATGCTAGCAGGTGACCCGGCATTTTTTCCCACATACATGTAAAGAAATTTTGGTCTGTGAGGACCACTTTTTTTCTCACTGTCACAGTGATATTTTTTAGACATACATGTAATTTCAGGATAGGACCCTTTTTCCCACATGAACTGAATTTTGGTCCGGGGGGGGGGGGGGGACCACTTTTTCTGTGACAGTGTATGATATCTTTTTTTATGGGATTTGTCAGACCTGAGACTAACTGAGGTGTGAGTCACTGTTTCTGGCCACATGCGTGTATGCCTATGTTAACCCTATTTTATTGTAGGTGTGTTTTAATATGTACATAGACCATTTGACCCATCTCTTTATGAGAAGAGAAGACGGAGAGAGAGTTTCTGGATGAAGATGGCCAGGCCAGGCTGAAGCTTAAAAAGTTGAAAACACTATAAGATGGCGGAAGAAGGTCAGCATGCATTCGGCAAGGGAATGTAGGGATAGAGGAGAGGGAGAGCAATGCTATAGAGTAGTACAGGGACTGATGGAAGGTTATGGAAGGTGAGAGAGAGGTGGGGAGAGAGGGTGACGATTAAGGGAGCTAGTGTTAAATCCATTATTGTACATATATAAATATTTATCCCTAACAGTATATTCCTGTACTTGGGAAGTGAAATATTTGACATACATAAGCAGCCTTTACAGGGAGACTTCAGCCATTTATTTGTCAGACAAGGTTTGTGACAACCTATGAAATACTATGCACTCTCGACATGTAGCAATCACGTACATATATACATGTATACATGTGTGATGATTGTTTACTATTACTAAATACTAAATGGATGTCCGGCTTTTCTAAGAATTGTTGGACTGTAAATATTCCAAACACTCCATCCATACCTGACTGATACCTATAATTATACCCATAATTATTATGCTTCTACCCTAATCCATGTACATGTATAGGTTCTCAAAAGCACAGGTATAATGTTGACTCGTAATTTATCCATACTCCACTATCTACAATGTATAATGTATCTACTATAGTATACTTGTACTATACCAAATCTATTGCTCTCTTCATCACATGGTTAATAATGGTGGTGATATCTTGTTTACATTTATTTAGAAAATCAGAGTTCTATACCTGTTGTTGATAAGAATCCTGAATCAAGAAGATCGGAAATGATTAAGGTTAACTAACACTTTACAACCATGACATACACTCACATGCAGCACACACCAAAGGCAGTAGTCATACATGTACATGTACATGTCAATGATGTGACTATTATGGTAGTGATGACACTCTATACATGTACATACGTAGACCACATCAAAGAATGTGTTGTCAGGTTTGCTCTATTTCTTATCCAGGAAGAGGAACAACGGTTAAGGGAGTCAATGAGATACGAGAGCCAGCAGAGAAGGAAGAAAGAGAAAGAAGCTAGTAAAGAGTTATCTGCCTCGTATATAGAGCCCAGGGGTAGAGGGGGTGTGGCTACTGGAGCTGGATATGGACTGGACTATGAAGATGAAGATGAGGTTAGTAATAGTAAGAATCAATAATTTACAATGATCAGGTTCAGTAACATGTAGTCATAACTCATAACTTTGGTCTAAAGTCAGTTTCTTTTCATTTAGACAACTGTACAAAGATTGAGGGATTACAGTAATGTCTGTTCATTCAGTAAACACATTATTTTAAGTGGGTGGGTGGGTGTGGTTGCTATGCTCCTAATTTACAGTGTTTTACTTGCTATGAACAAAACTAGCTTATGCGTTGTGTTTGCCCACAGTACTATACATGTGTAGTATATGCTCTTTCACTGTATACTCTGTCATTTCCCTCTCATTCTCTAGGAAGGTGTTAGTATAGCTGCTATCAAGACATCAGTCAAATCCTCGAGACGATCTCGTAAAGACAGTTTCATTGATGATGATTCAGAAGGGCTGGAAATGGAGGACGACAATGAAGAAGAAGAAGAGGAGGAGGAGGAAGAAATGGAGTTTGATGAAGAGGAACAGTTAACAAAATCAAGCGAGGTAACATTAAACTCAACACACTTTGACTATGCACAGACGACCTTCGTAAATTTCTGCACATACACTGTACATGTATTAAATACGGAATGCACCAGTTCTTTAGGTATTGAGCAGTTTTATTTGTACCACTCATAACTTTTAAAAAAAACGTTTATTACCAATTTATTGTTTACATTGAAATGGAAGCTACTGTCACAAAGTTAGCCTTATTTTCATCAAGGTCATATACAAATGTGCATAATACATATGTACACTGTAGTTGCTATATGTAGGTTGCTATGTATAATGTTTGTTTCAATTTTTTCTTAACTGTAGAGTCAGCGTGGACAGAGAAAGAGGCCATCTCAAGAAGGTACAGTACTTGAGTATAGTAGAACCTCCGAATAAAGGGCACTTTGGGACCCTATATAAACTGAAGTGCTTTGAGAGATTGTCCTCTTTTTAGAGATCAAAATCTATTAGATAAGTCTAATTGGGACACTGACGAGTATTCTTTTATTGATAGATTTATTATACTAGTCCCTTTCTCTGAGTGTCCACTATCTGAGGTTTTATTGTACATGTACAATTTTGTGAGCAACTCTATAAACAGCCTATTTTTGCTTCAGTTATAAAAGAGTGGTTTACAATATACACAGCTGCATAAACTCATGATACACAATGTACCTACTGTTTTTGCTACAGCTGTGTAAACACATGTAATACACTTATTGTGAGTGTTATGAACCTATAGCTTTATACATTAAGGTGACCATAAGCAACCTACATTTACTTTATGGGCCTATCCTGCACTAAACTTAAGTCGGGTTTACAAAGTTACTTTGACCAATCCATAGTCTATTCCAACATTACCTTAAAGCCAAATTGCCACCGCAATATGTGCTGACTCAACTAATATAGCATTGTAAATCAGTCCTTGAAGCTAGGTTTTCAATATAATAATTATATGTCACGAGTTTATGTCACATACAACACTCGACTAAGATCAAGTTTAGCTTGATACTATGGATGTGTGTATGTATATAAATCTGGGACTTGTGTATGATGAGTGTATTGTGTACACTGTAAAGACCTTTACAGTCTAGTACTTGACTTACAGTATTTATGTACATGTATGTATTGTTATAGCTGCACCAGCTGTGAAGGCTAAAGGCAGGAAGCTGTTATTTAGTGATGAAGATGAAGACTATGAAAGTGACTAACCTAACAGCTCATCAGTCAGCTAGTACACTATATATATAGCACTCCATTTAACTATCTACTGTGTTGCCACACATTAGCAACTCACTGTCTGATTATTGATTATGTGCATTATTCCGTTAAATGTAATCTTTTTTATATTGTTTTTAATTTCCGCCATTTCCTTCCTGTTTATTAATTTTTGTGGTTTGTTCGAATAGCCCTTGAGTGTAAATTAATGTTTGGCATTGCAAGGAAATAATGGAACTAGTCCATTATAAAAATCTATTTGTACAACAGAACCCCTACTGTACAGCATGAATCGTATGACCCACACTGTGCCATGCTACACTGTAATAATTATAGTAGAGTTGTATTGTGTACATTACTATTCAGTTAATGAGTCAGTATTCGATCTGGACAAAATTGAGCAGGGTATTTAGGGGGAGGGGGCTGGGAGAGAACATACATTTATGGGCCATTCGGATCACATGTGTATCACAATATATGCAGTGTGTATGGCCAGGATATGCATGTATAATGTAGCCTCCTCGTTGCATGTAATCTGTGATCAATTGCTTGATATGGCAGGGCTGTTTAGAATTCCAGCCTATACCTTGTCCCTCTGATTTTCTTTTCACACTATATATCCCGATCAAGGCAAGACTTGATTAATTATAACTTTATACTTATACATTATGATTATTTTTATCCAATTAATTCACGCATATTGCAATATACTAATGATATATTTATCAATATACCCTACTTGTAGTGCATGTGTTTATAGACATGATTTTGGGTGTAAGGAATGTGAATGAATTCTTGAGTAATATTATACTGAGAAATAGAACCCTCACAGTAAGCTATATTTGATTACCTGCATGCGAGTAAGTTATATGTTTGCCATATTGCCCAGTGCACAGGCTATTATATACTTCATGCATTCTACAAGCAGTAATTTCGTTATGTGTGTTTAAATATAGCCGCACCTTTGTTAAGATAAAAGTAAATTCATATAATGTATTACTGGCACATTCTTATATAGTAATATTGATCAATGTGTATCCTGATAAGCTTGATAAAATTAATTAATTTTAATAATAATTGATGGTTGTAAGTACCTATAAATACACTGTACATTGCATGTAGTAGATGAGTATACTGTGTGACTGAGTCTATGTGTGCAGAGAAATGGCAGTTTTCAGTCTTACAATGGTTCAATTGAGTTTGCTTTTTGCTGGACTAGTTATCATTAAAGGTATTCATAGAATAACCAGTATAATATATTATTATGCATGCATGTATAGCTTGTATACGTTGGACATGCCTTTTACAATCAGTGCTACATTGTATGTATCTTACTTTTCTGATATTGTCCCACGATATGTATCTCTATAGAGGGAGTGCTAGCCTGTAGTGGAGCGAATCTTAAAATTGCTTTCGTTGACACTGAAGAATATCTGATCAATGTATCACCATTTTCTGTGCAGTTGCGCTGTTGTCTTCGATGTGCAATCCGTACTGACACAGGCCACGACTTCTTTACTGATCCCAAAGACGTCAGCTATTTCGGTCCTGATGGTCAACCAATAGTGAGTGGAGTCAATGGTATCACAATCACAGACATGGGACTACAGATTAGTGACCCAATCGCTTCAGTTGAAGATGGAGATGTGTTTCAATGTGTATTCAACAATGGAACAGAACACCGCAACGTTGAGTTTCATGTTATTGGTATGTTATATGATTTACACTGTATGTAATAGTGTAAAACAGTACAAGTGACGGCTTGTATGAATCATACATCAGTGTTCAACATGATTTTATCATATCTATGGCTCTTACTAATAGTTATAGTGTTTTGTGACCCCTTTGTTTAATTTATAGACCTTTCTCCCCCTACCTTGTCTCCTAATAATGGCCCTGTACTGGATTACGTTGAAGGAGATAACGTAGCTCTAACATGTACTGGAGATAGGGAAGTTTCACTCAGCCGTTACCAATGGACGTTACCTGATGGTACGTTGGAGCCAGATGAACCGGCCTCACAGTTTTTGGAAGGACCACTACCTCTCGAGTTAAGGAATGTCAACAGAACAGACAGCGGTGTATATACTTGTACTGGTAGTGCTACTAGTCGAGTTACCAATGAAGATGTGACTGTTAGATCAAATATCACTCTAAATATACAACGTAAGTACATTGAACTAGTTACACTGTATATATCTTACTAATGCCTTATCTACAGATCCTGCCAAAGTGCTCTCATTTGCTCCAGTAATGAATAACACTATACTGACGATGTGTTCAGTACTAACACTGAACTGTTCATTTGAGGGTAACCCCACCCCTAGTGTATCATGGAGTCATGATGGTACTCTATTAAACATTACAGCCAACCCAGCATTGTCCCAGACCATTACTGATAACTATGCTCTACTGGAGATTACTTTTATTAATTATGATTTATACGGAGAGTATACCTGTATAGTTAACAACAGTATCCCTACACTAGACAAAATACAAGGTTTGAACACGTTAATTAACATCCCTTATGCATCATAAATTATTTTCTTTACATGTTTATTATTTCCATTGAAGTTGGGAATACAAAGAGCTACTACGTATCATATCCTTTTGTGATTACATTCAGTATTCATACCAGCAGTTCAACACAGCTACCATACACAATGGTAACATCAAGGACATCACACTTATGTATGACAATATAGTATACAAATATGTAGTGTATTACGTATCACTTTATATTAGTTAACATAGGACCCACTAGTACTGTTCAATCAACAGACAACATTGACTGCAGTAATGGTATGAGGATTAACTATTATAGCTCCACCTACAAATCACTATTTGCATTATTTATTATACTATTGTACATTCATGTATATTAGGTGATGGTTTACCAGTATATGGTGTGGCTCTGATTGTGTTCCTCTCTCTCGTATCTGTTACATCCATTACCTTCAATCTTATACTGATCGTGACCCTATGGTTTTATATGGGCAATAATAAGGTATATAGCTCTTGCTATAATTGCCACAATATGTTACTACAGAGTTATATGTATATACGTACATGTTATTAGTACATGCACATTGATGTAACTATAATACATGATCCATGCATTGTACAGAAATCAACTGATCTTGGCATGAAGAGAAGTGATTCAGCAATAAAACGACACAGGTGCGGTTCAGATGTTCCAAACAGTGATATAATTGTTAACCTTGCTTACGGAATAACACAAAACGTAGAGCCTAAGGGAAATGAGTCACTTCAGTGTACTACTAGTGCAGATGATGTTCGAAATAGCAGTATGATTGCAAACCTTGCTTACGGAATCACACAAAGTGTAGAGCCTGAAGGAAATAATTCACCTTATGATCAGTGTAGTACTAGTAGTGTAGACGACATTCCAAATAACAATATGACTACAAACCTTGCTTATGGAATCACACGGAGTGTGGAGCCTGAGGGAGGTGATTCACCGTATGATCAGTTTAGTACTAGTGCAGATGATGTTCCGAATAGCAGTATGATCGCAAACCTTGCTTATGGAATTACCGCGCAGATTGAGATGAGTCAGTCGCTTGAAACAAAGGACAAACAACAATCAACTGGTCAAAAGAGGAACAGCAGTGAAAAAGTTTGTTTATTATAAGCTATATTCAGTGTATTTAAATCCGTTCACATTAAATTAATTGAGGATTTGCTCATTATTTAGTATTCATTGGCAATTATTGTGCAATATAATTGAGTACGGGGGGGAATGCGTTGGCGGTGTATAGCCTTAATTAATGAACGACTTTAGTTCAATTTTTTTTTTTCTATTTTCACTTTCATTTTTTTCATTTACAGAGTACCGCCTCGCTAGGACAAACCCGGTATTCCACAAGTATGTATGAATTGGATGTTCCGGATAGCTATATGGTTGCTAACTCATCATACGGGATCAGAGAATCTCATTCAATAGACCAGATAGAGCAGCACAACAACTACTCTAAAGGGAGGCGGGCCTATACTAATGAGGTTATTATTATCTATTATTTCTTGGCTTATTTATGTTTAATTTGATGCCTATCAACATATAATACATACAGGGATCAACTCCTCCAGCAATACGTGATCATACTCTTGACACTACTGATGCAGCCCTAGTTGATGATAATGTGTCTGATACTGATATAACTGTTAACATGGCGTATGGTTGTACAGCAGCTGCTACTATATATTCGGTTATACACAGTGACTAATAATCTATTATTAATAACCATTATTATTATTTTTAATTGTGTAGTTGTTGTATTTGCTGATTAAGTATGGTTCAAAAAGGGGATTAATTGATTGTTTGATTGATTTAGGGATGAGGGTGGTTCAACTATAATAGATATAACATGACATGGGATTATTACACAAATATGACCATACATTTAAGACTGTAAAACACATTCATATACACCAAAATTATTTATGGGTGTGTGTTAGTGCTTATAGGGATACTATAACGATACTGTGAAAGTAAATGCATGCTGGCTAAGGCCATATTCTTGATGATTATACAAGCTTATAAAGGTATACTTGTTGTATGACCATATTAGGTAAACTGTGGAAAACTGAAGCTCCATGTAATGGATGCATGATTTCAGCATTACTTGTACTCGCAATTAAATAGGGGATTCCCTTAAATAAGGAAAGAAACAATATTGAACAGCATGTTTGCACACACGCACAATTGGAGGTGCATGATTAGTATATAGGTCATCAGATAGTATATTTGAAACAGTATGTTTTATCATGGTATAGCTGCTTTGACGTTTGTAGTTCTCATGCAAGTAGATTGCTGTTTATAAGCACATGGTACATCGATCGGGCAAGCTATATTGATTTGCATATATTATATGTACTTTAGCATAAATGATATAACTCGGACTACATATCTGCCAAAACCATGAACAACAATGCCAGAAACATTATTACAATTAAAATTCATGCATGCTATTGTAAACTGCGCTGATGCCAGTATGTATGCATGCATGGGTGATCTGTATACTGATTGTGACGGCACATCACCAAACCAGTATTTTGTGACTTTATCACAGGTTGGGATTCATAGTGGGTTGCACTTTAGAGTTAAGAATGCATCTTATTTGATAAAACTGAGCTTAATTGAGTACACAGTGGAAGGAAACCACCACCATGTGTTCCGGCATTTTACAACTATGCAACAGGATTGATCACCTGTTGATATAGCATATACGGCACATACAGAAACCACGCAATATATAATAATTAGCTTAATATACGTCCACTTATACACTATATATAATACTTCAGGGCCGGGAAACAATGCCAACTGATAGTGAGTGTGCAAACAAGTGAAATAACAAGTAAAACACTCCTTTTTTATGGCATCCTCATGCATGAATATGTGGGCAGCTGGTTTGAGCACTGAGCCTCGATCTGTTGACATCAATGTTGGCTTGCATGTGCCAAATTGTTCTTATTTAGCTCAAATTGCTTTCATTCTATATAGTATATTGCCAATTAATAATACTTGATTAGTTTTGTATGGGACTGAGCTTCAATTCATGACATCATTCATCTTGGCATAATTGTTACAAGAGTGTGAAATATAAATAGCTCAAGAGCTCAGCAATGTCAGCACATGCAGTGATTGAGTTTAATTTTAATTTATTATTCATAATGGCAGTTTCTAATGTATTAGTAATGGTTTTATTGGCAGTTGGAGTTATGAACAGAGGTTGGTGTCAAGCTATCAGCTACACACTTGTATTCCTTTTTTTTCGTTTCACTTTCATTGGTAATGATGTATTATTGATTTATTATATTACTATAGATGGGCTAGTATCTGGTTGTACTAATCCCTTGGGTGGAAACGACAGGCTTAGAATCATCACCATTGCTGCAGATAGCGCTATCAACGTGATCACTAACATCTCACCTTTTCGCTATTGCATTCGATGTGGGATCTTCCAAATCCAATCATTGTCAATAACTCCCATCACCGACCCCAGTATGGTGGAATACATAGGAACAGATGGCCAACCCATAGTAAACAATACCAATGGCGTTACTATCACGGATGGTGGATTGCTCATTGATAACCCAATTAATTTATTTAATGATGGGGACATGATTCAATGTAACATCAATAATGGACCAACTCTAGACATGACGTTTGATTTCTTTGGTGAGATGTGAATACATGTAGTGACAGTCTTTTACACATACTATTAATTACTATTGCATGTACTGTACCTTATAAACTGTCTTTTGTACATTTATTATTAGTATTTTTATTATTATATATTAGATTTCTCTTCTCCTCCAATTACCCCATCTGGAAGTGTGTTAAATTACACTGAAGGAGATAATATAGCTTTAACATGTAACGGAGATGGCAGAGTTACATTTGATTTCTATCAATGGATTCTACCTGATGGTACTCGGGAACCTAGATCACCCCCAGCCTTCAATATTAATGACGACAGTGTACCTCTTGTATTGAATAATATTGACAGAACAGACAGTGGTGTGTACACATGCGCTGGTAGGATAAGAAACGAAGTAATAGTAGTTGAATCTGATGTAACTTTAAACGTACAATGTAAGTAAATCCAACATGTGTTACGTATATATATTGTGCCATTGTCATGATTATACCGGGATATTTTTGTACAGATCCTGCTAGAGTCCTCACATTTACTCCAGTAGTGGCACCTGGTGAAAATACTGCACTAACAATTGGTTCCGTACTAACACTGAACTGTTCATTTGAGGGTAACCCCACCCCTAGTGTATCATGGAGTCATGAAGGTACTCTATTAAACATTACAGCCAACCCAGCATTATCCCAGACCATTACTGATAACTATGCTCTACTGGAGATTACTTTTATTAATTATGATTTAAACGGAGAGTATACCTGTATAGTTAACAACAGTATTCCTACACTAGACAAAACACAAGGTTTGAACACATTAATTGACATCCCTCAATATATAATCATGAATTAATGAATATTTACTTCCATTGAAGTCGAAAATACAAAGAGTTACTACGTATCTGGTCCTAACGTGATTACAACTATATCCAGTATTCATACCAGTTTAATTTCAACACAGCTACCATACTCATCAATAGTAACATCAAAGACATTAGACTCATGTATGACAACATAGTATACAAAATAGTGTACGTATTACATATATCACTTTATATTAGTAAATATAGGACCCACTAGTACTAGTACTGTTCTATCAACAAACAGCATTGACTCCAGTAATAATGGTATGATAATTAACTGATATTCTAGCTCAACTAGTAAATCACTGTTTGCGTTATTACTGCTTAAAATATATAGGAGATGGTTTACCAGTATATGGTGTGGCTCTGATTGTGTTCCTCTCTCTTGTATCTGTTACATCCATTACCTTCAATATAATATTGACTGTATCCTTACGGTCTTATATGAACAATATATTACATGACCCATTTATACAGAAATCAACTGACCTCGGCATGAAGAGAAGTGATTCAACAATTAAACGACAGCACAGTGTCAGTTCAGATGTTCCAAACAGTGATATAAGGGTTAACCTTGCTTACGGAATAACACGTATTGTGGAGCCTGAAGGAGATGATTCACCATATAATCAGTGTAGTACTAGTGCAGATGATGATGTTCTAAATAGCAATATGACTACTAACCTTGCTTATGGAATCACACAACGTGTGGAGCCTGATGGAAATAACTCGTCTTATAGTGCTCATTGTACTGCTAGTAATAGTGCAGATGATGTTCCAAATAGCAGTATGATTCCAAACCATGCTTATGGAATCACACGGAGTGTGGAGCCTGAGGGAGGTGATTCACTGTATGATCAGTGTACTACTAGTGAAGATGACATTCCAAATAGCAATATGGTTTCAAACCTTGCTTATGGAATCACACAGATTGGGGTGAGTCAGTCGCTTGAAACAAAGGACAAACAACAATCCACTGGTCAAAAGAGGAACAGCAGTGAAAAAGTTTGTTTATAACGATATAAGCTATTATTAGTTCTATTTATTTCTTTTATGATTTTAGTCCAATTTCCACTTTCATTTACAGAATGCTGTAGAACAAACCCATTCAACAAGTACATGTATGTATGATATGGATGTTCCAGATAGCTGTATGGTTACTAATGCATCATATGGGATGATCAGGGAGTCACATTCAACAGGCCATAGAGAACACCAAGATTACCCTTAAGGGAGATCGATGCTTGTACGGTTGACACTGACATAGTCTTAGTGGTTGATGATAACATGTCCAACACTGATATGATCGTGGCATATATACTCAGTTATACACGATGACTAATGATATAATATTATGTTATTAATAATTTTTTACTGTTTTATTTGCTGGTTCAAATAAGTGTTTGATTAATTGTTTGATTGATTATTTAGGGATATAGGTTAATGAGGGTGGTTCAACTAATAAGC
The DNA here is from genome assembly GCA_036873525.1 of Chalinula nematifera. Lineage (NCBI taxonomy): Eukaryota > Metazoa > Porifera > Demospongiae > Haplosclerida > Chalinidae > Chalinula > Chalinula nematifera. The sequence goes on from JAYJLX010106661.1 coordinate 13,999, forward strand.
GTGACTGGAATAATTATACAAAGCTATATGATTATGCTGATTCTATAAAGTAATGCTATACATTCCTGACTACGCATATAACACATCTTGTATATACACCTTTACTAATGGATGTCTGTCATCAGATGAAACTATATACATCACTGTATATGTAGTAAAAACTAAAGCTCAACGTGTTAAAATTGAATGATTTCAGAGTACATGTACTTGCAATTAAATAAAAGGATCCCCTTAAACAAGGAAATAAACAATTAAACAGCATGTTTGCACACACACTCAGTCGGAGGATGCATAATTACTCGTATAGATCATCAGATAGTATTTGAAACTGTATGTTTCATTGGAAGTGCATGACAGTATATAGTAGCTGCTTTGATGTGTGTAAAGTTCTCATTCAAGTAGATTATTTAATATTTGCATCCATGTTTTTTTGTTCTTTGTATACTGATAGGAAACAGGGCATGGATGCTTTGGTCTATTCTACCAACCACGAACAACAATGTCAGAAAAATTATTGCAATTGATTCAAATTACAACTCATGCTTGTAAACTGATCCCATGCATGTACAGTGGAACCTCTGAATAGTGAAATTTTTGGGAAGTTTTCTTTAAAGAGAGGTTGCTTAAACATATATGTTTCACTGGGCCGGGAAAGGGACCTCAAAATCATTTCATTATACAGAGGTTTTTATCAAAGGGAGTTTTCATTAATCAAGATTGGCCCGTATAATGGTTAACTGATTATGACGGCACATCACCAAATCAGTGATCATGGTTGAGTACAAACCAGTATTTTGTGACTTAATCACAGGTTGGGATTCATAGTGGGTTGCACTTTAGACTAAAGAATGCATCTTATTCGATAAAACTAAGCCTAATTGAGTACACAGAGGAAGGAAACCATCGCCATGTGTTCCGGCATTTTACATGTAACACCTGTTGATAATAATAGTATACACACACAGAAACCATGCTATATATTAGCCTATAACCACTTATACAGTATAATACTTCTGGGGAAGCGATGCCAATTGACAGTGAGTATGCAAACAATTAAGTGAAATAACCAATGAAACACTCCTTTGTTTTATGGCATGCTCATGAATATGTGGGCTGGTTTTGAGCAGCCTCTGTTGATATTGGCTTGTGCCAAATTGTTTAAACTTATTTAGTTTAACCTCTGTCCCAAATTGCTTACATTCTTTAGTATACTGTCAATTAATAATGCTTGATTAGTTTGGGAGCTTCAATTCAATCATGACATCATTCATCATTAGCATTGTAGCATGTAATGAATTAGTATAAATAGCTGAAGAGCTCAGTGTATGTCAGCACGCAGTGATTGAGTTTAATTGTAATTTATTATTCATAATGGCAGTTTCCAATATATTAGTAACATTTATATTGGCAGTTGGAGTTATAATAAACAGAGGTTGGTTAATTCAAGCTATCAGCTACATACTTGTATATTCCTTTTATTCTGTTTCATTATTTTTCATTCTTTATCAGTTTGTGATGTGATGTGTTATTGATTTATTATATTAATATAGATGTACTAGTATCTGGTTGTACTAATCCCTTGGGTGGAAACGACAGGCTTAGAATCATCACCATTGCTTCAAATAGCGCTATCAATGTGATCACTAACATCTCACCTTTTCGCTATTGTATTCGATGTGGGATCTTCCAATCATTGTCAATAACTCCTATCACTGACCCAAGTATGGTGGAATACATAGGAACTGATGGCCAACCCATAGGGAATGATACCAATGGTGTTACTATCACGGATGGTGGATTGCTCATAGATAACCCAATTAATTCATTCAATGATGGGGATATGATTCAATGTAACATCAATAATGGACCAACTCTAGACATGATGTTTGATTTCTTTGGTGAGATGCAAATACTGTGATATATAGTCTTTTACACATTCATATACTATATTACTCATACACTGTCTTCATTATTATTATTATTATTTATTAGACTTCTCTTCCCCTCCAATAACCCCACCTGGGAGTGTATTAAATTACACTGAAGGAGATGATGTAGCTTTAACATGCAATGGAGATGGCAAGGTTATATTTGATTTCTATCAGTGGGTGCTACCCGATGGTACTCGGGAACCTGGATCACCAGCCCTTAATGTGGACAATGTACCTCTTGTATTGAATAATATTGACAGAACAGACAGTGGTGTGTACACGTGCACTGGTAGGATAAGCAATGAAGTGATAGTAGTTGAATCAGATGTAACTCTAAACGTACAATGTAAGCAACATACGAAACATATAGTGTCAGATTGTCAGTATTATATGTTTAATAATATTGTGCTATATTTTGTACAGATCCTGCTAGAATCCTCTCATTTACTCCAGTGGTGGCACCTGGTGGAAATGCTGAACTAAAAATTGGTTCAACACTAACACTGAACTGCTCATATGAGGGTAACCCCACCCCTAGTGTATCATGGAGTCGGGAAGGTACCCTGTTAGATATTACAGCCAACCCAGCATTATCCCAGACCATTACTGATAAATATGCTCTACTGGAGATTACTTTTATTAATAATATCAGATTGTCGGGAGAGTATACTTGTACTGTTAACAATAATATCGAAGCTGATCAATCAGAAGGTTAGACAAATAATTATCTTAATCTAAAACCAGCCAATTATGATTCATTTCTGTGTACATATTTTTTAGGAAATACAAGGAGTTTAAACGTAACTGGACCAGATTTTATTTCAGTCACTACCACGTACACCACGACTTCAGTTGCTGCAACAAGCACAATCCTTTCATCTGCAATAGGTATAATGTCATTTGTTATACTTGTGTATATATAATCACCACACTAATAATGTTTAATACACAGATGTGGTCTCCACTTACACTGCTGTGGATACCACTAGTACTACTGGAGTGTTTGCTACTAGTTCAACTGTAGTTCAATCAACTATGACACCACACACTGATACAGGTATTTAACTTATATATCATTATTCCTTATATCACTGCTCACTAACTTCCATGGCAATCAACACAAGTGTTAACATATACTCCCTCAATTTTATATAGGAGGTTTACCACTATATGTAGTAATATTGATGGCTGTCCTATCTTTTGTGACTGCTGCTTCCCTTATGGGCATTGTTCTACTGATTGTAATCTGCTATTATCGTAATCACAATAAGGTCAGTCAGTATATGACAATAATGTTTTATAGCAATCGTCTTATACATATACAACTGAATGTTTGCCGTAATGAGTACGTGTTTTCATTATTGTAGACTATATGTTTTAGTAATTGTTTCAATGTATGAACATATAGCGTAGTAATTATATGCTATATTGTTATTATCATTATAATGCAATTCTAGATGAAACAGTCCAGTGACACTGCTAATAATGGTGAATCAGTTTATTACATGGGAAAAGCTGATATGGAGAGGAATGATATGACTGTTAATCTAGCATACGGGACTAGTAGCCTGACAGATAGCTATGAATACAGCAGTAATAAAGACAGTGTTGAAGAGACTGATGATGGTTACTATGAGATACCATTCAGTCATAATGTTGCTTAGATTAATTAATATTAAACAATTTAGTGAATAGTATTGTATTACTCTTTGTTTTATACAACAATAATCATATAAGCAATATTTGTGAGCCACGCCTACTATCATGCAGCCCTACCCTCCAAAGCAATGCATGTTTATTAAACCATGATACATTCACTTGTAATTTTTTTTAATACTTCATCTTCAAAGTGACATAATATAGCTTCTGTTATAATATTATAGGAACTGTGGCCGAGGTTTAAAGCTAGTCAGTACACTGTTAAAACTATCGTGTGAGTATTCATACTTTTAAATTTCCATACAACCAGACAATTAATGCTGTACATTATAATTTATAAGCTTACTCATAATTATACAGGCAATGAATGTATCATAAACTGATAATCCTTAATTTCACAGTAAAACTATACCACACAGGGTATCATCCAATAAGTCATAGTCTATACTCTGAGAGGAGGGGAGGTGGTCTATGATACACCAATTCAAATTTGCATGTGCCAGTGTATAGATAAGAAATTTTTGATAACATCTGATGCAAACTGGCATTTTTATCACGACACACTATGAGCATGCATTATGAGCAATAACAGTTAATTCTATAGATATTATTATAAACCTATTATAAAATTTCATAATGGTCACGCCTATATGGGTAAAATTTATTGTATTGGAATGCATGATTAAACAGAAGTGACAAGACATGGTGGTATTTACATCGAGTAGAGGGTTCATAGTTTGGATAGTTTCACTGTTTCTTTATGTTGAACAAGGTAGAATGGATCTACTAATAACTCTTAAATAAAGTGATTTTGTTTTAATCATGATACTTCAATAATTTCAGGTTTATCAACATGCATTGCTGATGGCAATGATGTATAGTTACAGCTCTAAATAACCAGCCTATCACTGTGATCAGTAATGCTCCTGTTGTTCCTTATTGTATAAGATGTGCAGCAATATTACCTGTTTTCACTCTCTTCACTGATCCCAGTGTGGTTACATACATTGGTACTGATGGTACTGAACTAATGAACAATACCAATGGTATTATCATTACTGATGATGGTCTACTGATTGATAATGTTGATGGATCATTTGATGATGGAGATATCATTCAATGTCGGTTTAATGATGGAACAATGGACAGAGAGTATACTTTTACCTTTAATATCTTTAGTGAGTTAATGATAAAATTATGTCTTTATTTCAGTACTAAATGATTTCTAGGTTTTTCTCCCCCTCCAATAACCCCTAATGGTACTGTATTGGATTATGTTGAAGGAGATAATGTAACTCTAACGTGTACTGGAGATGGAGGTATCAATGGTGATCTATATCAGTGGACATTACCTGATGGAACTAAGGGACCTCTCATGAGTGTGGTCTCTGCTGATAATGGACTACCACTTGAGTTAAGGAATATCACCCGAACAGACAGTGGTGTGTATACATGTACTGGTAGTATATCTGGTGAAACAGTAGAAGTTGAATCAAATGTTACCCTCAACATACAGTGTAAGCTATATTGCATGTATTGTAAATGAAACCATGCACATGCAGTTATTGTTAATGTGTCTCTGTCTGTAGATCCTGCTAAAGTCCTTTCATTCACTCCAGTAGTGAGTAACATTACAATTGGTTCAGTATTAACACTGAACTGTTCATACGAGGGTAACCCCACCCCTAGTGTATCATGGACCCATAATGGTACTGCAGTAGTATCATCTGCTATTATTAATCGTAGTTCAAGTCTCCTCACTGTATCATTCACTAACTATACTGATGGTGGTGAATACACATGTACTGCTAGTAATAGTATTGGTCCCCAGTCTCAATATACTACATCCATTACTGTTATACAGGATGATAGTATTGCTGGTGAGTTTTATACTATCTATTTAAGTAAGCTTCATTTTTAACTGTATACTTGCTATCTCCATGTTGTGCATTATGTACTCAACGCTTGTTAATATATAATTATAGATGATATCCATTCCCCATTACCTGCTGTGTCTGACCAGTGTGACTCCTCCTCCCTCTACTGTAAGGAACAGAGACTTCAAAAGATATGTACAGCAATGAAACAAAGAGGTGACGATACTCTCCCTGATCGGTGTAGCTCAGTCATATAATCCGTCACAGTAATATATACTATGTACTTTACAGTCAGTCAGTTTATAGTATCAGTGTGATCAACATATTGTAGTAATTCCTTCTGTTTTCTTTTTTTATAATTATTATAGTATCTTGTCACCTTGTAATTAGCCTCATAGTGAACTATATCAAATTATACACTAAATTTCACTCATGCATATGAAATTTTAAGTTACTATTGGCTGTGATGTTATTTTAAGCCCAGATCAATATTAAACTACATTATGTGAATGATATGCTTGCATATACTGACATGTATACTGCATAACATCAATTGATATAGAAAATTAAACTTTAATTTACTCGATTTGTGGAATACATATATGGGAAAATTGATGTCAAGAGAAATGGCATGAATGTCAATACAGCGTTACTATGAGGTACCATTCAGTCATAATAATAATCTTGTTTAGATTATAGTTAATAATGAACAGTTATATAATTGAGTAGTGTATTACTCATTGATATACAACTTAGATACAAGCAATATTTTCGAGCCACGCCTACCATCAGCCCCACCTTTTAATGCAATGTTAGCTCATAACTATAGTGGTCAAACTGCAATGGATACATCTATATTAAACCAAGTGATACACTTGCACTTCTTTATACTTCGTTTTTGAAGTGACATATATATAGCTTCTTAATTGTAACCATACGTGACCAAGGTTTAAAGCCAGTCAGGGGAGTATGGGGTGTTTACATATCATACTTTTAAAAATAAATTATTTTTATATTTTTTTTTTGAATTGCCATAGTCTACCAGCCAGACAATTAATGCCGGCTATGCATTATATGCCTCAAAGTATACAAATCAAAGGTTGTCCCACCTCAGTTGCATGTGCTAACTGTTGTAAACAGCAATCATAATCCCAGATTGACTCACTGCTTCGGTTCTGTATTTGGATGAATTTATATAAGTATTAAGTATAATTTCCATTGGTCCAATTTTATTGATCACTTTTCAGCAGATAATCCTCATGCGTTCCGCTTTATTATCCCTGTTCCCGGTGTTTCATGAACCTCAGCTAGAGGTAACAATTAATAATAATTATTTTAATTGATTTTGTTACTAATATTTTTTATTGCTATTTTTATTGCTGTTTCAAATTATCCCCGTTTTAGTTTTTGTTGTCCCAGTAGCTCATACTGTTTGGTCTGCAGTAATAATTATTAATTACATTTTGTTTTGTTATCATCATTTGCTTCCATGCGATCAGTCATATTGAAAACATAATTACTGTAAAATTGTATAGTGATAATAACAATAATAATAAAATACTGTATGAAATAGTAAATCATTATACCATTGCATTGATCCTCTGACTGTATGTGCATGTGTGTGTGCAAACATGCTGTTGAATTGTTTCTTTCCTTGTTTAAGGGATTCCCCTAACTAATTTAATTGCATGCT
>JAYJLX010106772.1:2050-21109 GCA_036873525.1 Chalinula nematifera
AGGAAATGGGGTCTGGGGGGGGGCTCAAGTACCCTAAGCACACCCCCCCCCCACCCCCCCTAAAAACGCCCCTGAACCAGGAGTGAACGTTTACAAGTATTACAATAAAAAAATTCCTATCATTTTCTTTACGCGGTACTTGTTGGTAATAAAAATTATTACTGACCTCCTCATGTCATAACATTATAATGCCAGCTAGAGTATAGAGTTGTAGTGTTAATTTACGCCTGTTTTATATTTAGCAAGATGGTGTGTGTCTGGGCATTAGACGCCAGTAGGTGGTAGACTTGTTCTGGACAGAGATGTGTTATCCAACACTTCCCTGGTTGGCTACAGCTGAATCTAGTAGTCTCAGGTACAATAAAAAGTTACATTATGTTTATGTTTGTATAGTTTGCTAATGTATTTTTGACATTATAATTGGAGTCACTCAAAAGCACATTGCAGCTAGTCCAACTTACTTCAATTATTGCCAATTGAACCAAGTGTGGTTATTTACTCAGAAGTACGATTCATAGACATTAATTGTACACAATCATTAATGCAATTACCTTCTGAATGGATTCTTTTATTCAATGACAAACTTATATAGGTAACAAAATCATCTAGCTTCCAAAACAATAATTTGGCATAATTAAATAATTTTAAAGATAACATACCTGTCATACTGCAAGAAAAAACTTGTACAGTTGTATACCACCCGATCAAGTTGTATGTGATTGATCTGTTCAATGCAAGTGGTATCGTTTATAATCATGCAATACACAGTCCCAGCATACAGATTTACCTAATTAATTTTAAAGACCTAGTTGTTCTTCAAAAAAAATTTAACACCAAACAGCAGCTACAGATTAATGTATACTAACAGACAACATTAATGTTGTGTACAAGAATAATAATTACTGAAAATGAAAAAAGTAGCAATGTTCAAGTACTTGTAACAGCATTGAAAATTGAAAGAAAAAAACTCATACAGTAACAGCAGCAACTCATTACAACTGGGTGGAAGGTATTTGACTGGAGACATTAGCAACATTAACACTTGAAGATTGTTGCTGTGAACTTTTCTTTAAAACTGAACCTAAGTTTCCAAAACAAAAATTGATTTATTGTATACTAAATGTGCCATGATTGTATGGTTATATTGATTACTTTGATCCAATGTAGGACTAATTCTAGCAGGTGAGTCAGAATTGCTGGCAAAAGCTGAAACATAAACACACATAAGTAAGGTGCTCCATATCAATCACAATGACCTTACAAGTTGGAGGTTTGGAGGAGGTATCGTCCGATGAAGATTCCTTTTCTTCTTGCAAAAATCTATCAATAATATTGATGGCATCCTTCCGATCCATATCAATTAAAGCACGACGCAGCTCAGCTATTGTGCCATTGAAAGCCTATTATCGAATAGAAATTATAAGTTAGCACTAGACCATTAAAAAAATACTAGTGCACTAAAATGCGAGCCCTCACCACACTACGCACTGATTACCACAAACCATAAACTGTGAGTAGAGACCCACACATTAAAATGTAACTCCAGTTACAAAACCATCAGTGGGGATAGAGTAGTTGGTTTGTGTTTATGTGTGTTACCACATGACATTCGTTGAAATTTAATGTCAGAACTTCGATGACACTACATTGAAAGCGCTTGATGTTCACCAATTTACATGTACATAAGACTTCTGAAAACATGGCAAAGATTATGAAGATCTTTGCTCACTTAGAACTTTCATATTTAGCCAAGAAAAAGCTATCTCTACGAGTAAACTATGTTTTTTTTTATGTATGTGGCATTACTCTGTCTGCCAGTCAAATCAAAGCAGTAAAGCGCTGAGCACTCGCGATCATACATGTCCAGTGTGTGATTTGAGCTTTTTACATCTGTCCACACTACAGCAATTAAAAGGCAACTGAGTACTGTGACAAATTCTGTACATACACACAAACTTGCAGTATAACACAGAACATATAATTTACTCAAGTGAAGACTCTCCACACTTAAACAATCAAATGGAGCAAGGAAAAATCTACAGGCATGTAGTAAACTTGTAGATTAGACCATTAAGAGTCACTAGGCAGACTCCAGCATTTTTATATTCATAATCTCGAAAATCTAGTCTAGCGGAAGATGAATGAGAATATGGGGCTTTACATTAAGTTTAAAAAAACTCTAGGGCGTGCTAGGGTCAGACGTCAGAACAGCAGATGCAGCCATTAGAGAGTCCATTATCAAAATAAATTCTAGGCATAACTGACACATTACGCAACATGTGCTCAAGGGGCGGGGCGATAAAAATGGCAACCAGCAAAACTATCGATCAGAATATTGAAAGATCTTCGTCCTAACCTTGACCATGTTTATACAAATCCTTTGAATCCTGGAATCATTGACATCATGCGCCAGCAATAGAGTGTTAGTGAAGTTCTACCAACAAGTATCCACAGAGATTACGCGGTAACAAACACACACAAACAGACACACAAACTGACTACAATAACTCTCTGCCCCCCTCGGGTTAACATTTGAAGCCTAAATAAGTGGCATACTTTAGAGCTATCCATTGCTAAGAATGCTATACACAGAAACGCTGTAAAATAATAAAGACGAACAAGATCAGTACCACTTTCCATCGATACTTTCTAGACCTAAAACGCAAAATCTGGTAGTGTTCCCGTTGTGCTTCAGCTTGGCTACATCTAAACTCAAGCTCTCCATGCTATCTAAAGTAACTAACAATCCACTGCAAGGCTTTGGAGAAATCAACAATTCATGAGTTTTTTTCCACCACGTGTAGCCTACAAAAAAGCCTGATACTCCGAGAACAGAAGCAGTTTCTTCTGCTACTTATCATGCTTTCGGTGTAAAACACAACCAAAACATGATCAAAGATGCCACCCACCAGAGACGTGCTTGAATTTGACTGTGCCCATCTTAGGGCAAAAAGCGTTCGTTTTGTATTGAGCAAGTATGAGGTGCAGTAAAAGGCGTTTTGTTTCTCTTGTTGCATGCAATTTTAGAAAACATCAAGCTGTTGGTGGACTAACCCTATGATAAAGGAAACCCATAGTCAAGCCAGAGCTGCTAAAGTTAGTGTTTCAAACTTTTTTTCTCAAATATAAGATGGTTGCCCTATTCTTTTCCATTGCTTTCTGCCCCGAGGTGGGTGTGTATAAAATTGCGTGGGTGATGATTGCAGCCGATTGATGTGGCTTAACACCGAAAGCATTTATAACAAAAGGTAGATTACACCTTAAGATACTTTTCTAACCTGGTGGTAACTTCAGTATCATAGCGGTACACTACTGGACTTTAGCTCGAAGAAGACTACAGCCATTGCTGCTTGGAAATAAACAACCACAGTCCACAGATGATGATGTTTATCAATTAAAAGATAAGAATAGTACTGTAATAATACCTGCATCAATGAATGCCACAGCAGCTTGCAAACAATTTAGCTTGTATTTGCTTCACGGTTTACTGAACATCATTGTGAGCTACTGATAAATGCATCAGCAGCTGTCTCAGCTTCATCCAGGACTTAATCTCCCAGTTTAAGCCCTGCAGTGGCATCCAGTCCACAAATCACTGGTGAGTGATACATAATCAGCCTTAGTGAGATCATCTTTCACCATCTGTTTAATCTCTGCATATATTTTGGGGAGCAAAACTTGTGCAAAGCGATTTCTACACTATGGCTATGAAATTACTGAAGTGCGCACAATCAACAATGCTTAGAGGCAACATGTCCTTACAAATGAACTGGAGTAATGAATCTTCACATTCTTGAAACAACGGAGATAGGGCTAAACATTGGCAACAAAAGATGTAAGTGTCGTTTGGGTATTTTGCATCGAGTGAGGCGCTGAAGGTAAGGCGACCAAGGTGGCGACCACTTGATGTTCTTCTTCGTGGTAAGTACGTAAATGGTAAAACAACTTAGTTGCATTCCCATAATAGATCATAGATTCTTAACATAATCGGGAGGAAACTTTCTTGTTGTCTTTTAGACAGTCTTTCTCATATGCAGCAAACCCGAAGTGCTTCCAAACTTTGCTGTTCGCTCCTGGCAAAGTCACTAAGTTTGTGTCCATTTTTTTATTTATACACAATAATTAAAAGACTGTGCAATCTACATTATTGGCTATGCACAATTAATCTACAGTAATATTGATCTTTTTAGTATTGTGATTAACGATATGGCCAATTTTCAACAATATATCATAAAGTCAAGACACATTGGTATCATACTGTACTGTATGGGTGAATATGGCTGATGAAATCTTATCTTCCATGGATACAAGTGAAGACAACTGAAATAAATGGTTCAGCCATTAAGAAGTTTGTCACTTTCTTTTAAGTGAGTAGAGCAATAATATTTGAAAAAGCCCGTTTCCACCCCCATCAGATTGAAGGAGAATCGGCTAAGCAGTATATTACTCAGTAACACCAGCACACAAAAATTGCAATATCCTTTGAAAATCAGAAACAAAATGATATGAGACTATCTTGTTGTTCATATCAAGGATGCTGAGAAAAGCAAAGAAAAAATACGGCAGAAGTAAAAGAGTAGCAGCAGATCATGAAGTCCAAGGACATCACCATTGAAGCAATAAGGTCACAGCAACAATTTTGTTAAACCTAATAGGCTATTATAAAAGAAGCAAACCATTTGGAGACTGAGAAAAAGCCAGGCATTTGGAGACTGAGAAAAAGCCAGGTATGCATCAAAACCCACAGGGCCTCAACACTGTCCAGGCTGTTGGGGGTCACACCCGAAACAAGCATGGAGAGCCAGAAAGGCTGTTTCCTATCTTTGTGCAATCTATATACCTTGACTACAATATTAATTTCTAAAATCAATTAAGGAAACAGATTGGAAGGCCAAAGTGCATCTGGAAACGAAGAACGTTTAGTTCAATTGCATACTAAAGCTGAAGCTACAGCCATCGTGCCTGAAATGTGTTCTGCTGTCGGTACTACAAAGTTAGATTTACCGCAGCGAATTTGTATTGTCCAGCACATCTCTTAAAGGTCAAAGGTCAATTTGCAAGCACGAACAGCCATAATAATTCGAGATCCACCAATCGGGCATTTTGGATTAACCGATACAAGCTCATAGAAACCAGCCGATAACAATACTGATCCGATTATAACACTTAAAAGGCTAAACTACTCTCACAATCAAGCAGAATCTTACCTATGGCACTGTCATCCAAAAGTTAAAGTTAAGCTTCAGCAACCAGAGAATACTCCTAAAACAGAGTACATTGTTGCAGAACATTCTTCTCAGACTATCAACCATGTTTGTTACACACGTCCAATTAATTTATGCACATGTGCAGAGCCCCATGTTTATAACCAATATATAATCTCTGTTTTAACTGATACCGATATTTTAGGACCGATATCGGCCGATACCAATAACCGATGTGATAATCGGAATAATAATACCATGCAAGCAAGCTCTGCCAATAACTCTACCGCTCAAAGTGGCTGCAAAATTAAAGACGAATCTGTTGGGAATGCCAGCTATCATAGCTTTGATGGTATAAACTCAGACACACTCACAGGGTTTCATAGAGAGGGGGGGGGCACTGGGATTTCCCCCCACCCCCCCAAAATCATGCCCATGACACTCCATTAATACATCATTTACGATTGAATTGTATGATTTTTGTCAAATTAACATAATCATTCATACCACATACATGTATGCGATGCAGAATTGCACGGCATGCTATTGAAATAATCGCAAATATATGTAAACCAGCACGATTCAATTCTTCCCCCCCCCACAAAAAAATTCTGTATGAAAGCCTGACTCAGTTATTGCAAATACAACGAAGAAATGGTGTCATCAGTTTTTCGCGGTTTAGGAACACTCAGAAACCACTTCAAGACAAAACACAAGCGATACACCTAACCATAACCCTTGAACACAGACAAACATGTTCTAAATCCCTTTCGACTGAAAGTTTTACAAGAAACACACAAAATGGAGGCACAACCTATATTGCACAGGAATGGTAAATCCAAAAGGATTGAGTCAGTTGAAGTCCATTTGTGTTCACTTTACACCCAAAAATTGTGCATGGGCATTTGCTACTATAAAAGAATGATCTATAGATGGAACTAGTCCATTAGTAATATAACAGAACCACCTACTTGTAATAAAATTGAATTGGTTCAGTATTGTAGGTCTTTCAAGTGTGAAGTGAACACAAATGGACTTTAGATTAATGTCTAGACCTACAACATAGGGCTAAAAAAATGCTAAGCAAAGCAGAGTGGCTACTGTTAATCTACTTAAGTAAAGTACACATTCTATCACGTGGTTACCCTCTAACTTAGCAGTAGTAGAGTTCAAATACCTTTAATAGAAAAGAATTTTTGCCTACTGTTTCCTGAATACAATTTTTAACTCTCAACTTCAACTGCATGAAACATTCCTGTCACAAGAAGCCCATATTGTATGGCATTTCAAATCTACACATTCCCGTATTTACTACTACACTGCTTCTGTATAAAACCACTACCCGCCTATATACTCTACTGTAAGGGACTATATTCTGCCTTGAAAGCATTTAGGATGTACCGGAAGTCGAGCAGTTTTAAGCTGTAAAAATTTCATATTTTTTAATTTTTATGTAGGTTATTTTTCGTTCATCGAGGCCAGTTCATACAGGCTCTATATTGTATAAAAAATCTTCATTGCGTTAAATTTTCGTTCTTTGAAGCATAAACGAAAACAAAACCACAATGACAAACTTCTGATTTATGGTATGGTGCCAACTACTTGCCTCTACTCAGCACATACTTGCCTCTACTCAGCACATACTCTACCCTATTTACCAGATACTCTACCCTACTTAGCATTTTTTTAGCCCTATACTGTAAAGCCTCTGAATGTGAACATCAACCGCATGCCATTGATAATTCTCTTGCTCAACTTGCTAAAGCTAATCTTTTGACAAAATTAGACACCAATAGGGACTTTTGCCACGGAACTCAATCAGAAAACTGAGGCCTACTAATCACTCCTTTTGACAGTTACTCATTCAACAAGGGTATCACAAGTGACAAGGATGAATTCACTTCTCTAGCGCCTTAACGGTACTGTGTTGAGTGATGATATTTTAATCTTTTCCAGGAATCATAATCAACCCTCATTAAGGAACAATTAACCAGACTACTCAACAGGTTAAACGAGGTAAGGGTTACACTTAACTATGAAAAGTGTAAGTTTTATAAAAAAACAAGTTTTGTTTTAGGACATTTGATTAATTAAGGAATACGACTGAATCCAATTGTTGATGCATCAGCCGACCCTTCATTTTGCTTTCAAGTTGGACAGAGTAAGGACACTAGGTATTTTTTCCTTTCATTGCATTAAATTTGTGCTGGAGTCCACTAACACACTGAATCTATCCTTAGCAGTTTATGGAGAGGTTGGGTCAATTCTTGTAAATTCTTCAAAACTTCTGCATAAGCTGGGCGTCTCCAAATTAACAAGATTTTTTTGGCATGGCCAGTACGCCATATTCTTAACTTGGAGACGTTCTTCAGTTGTCTCATTTGACAGGTTTTCCCTGGATCCAGTTTGGTACTATTCCATGAAAAGGATTGACCAAAGTCTATGCCTCTCTAGTGATACCTGACACCAAACAACAATACACCCAAATTAGAAGGAGGTAATGGAGGTAACATAGGCCAATGAGAAGTTTTCTAGTTCACAATTGAGACTGATCACAAACTACTTTCCCTTTTTGGGCATAAGAACCTACACCATCTTTCTCCACGAGTATTATGATTTTGATTGAGACTCAATAGAATTGACTACAATATACAGTAGTGAATGTCCAGGATACATAATGCTAATACCATCTTCCGTGCTCCCTCCTCCCATTCCTCCAAGCTAAATACATTAGAAACCACAGAGGTATTCATTAATGACTGCAATGAATATCTTCACAGGTGACTTAATACCTGGGTCTACCCACAAAATGGCCGAAATTACGGGCAACTTTCACCCGTCTGCATAGATTACTATGATCGTTTTTGCTAATAAAATAATTTTTATATTGAACAATCAGCCTTACTTATTCCATCCAGTTGCATGAAATTACCGAAGTAAATTCGAATATCAGAATAAGAAAGCGAACACAAACGAAGAAAAATCTATTTCAAGTCATTTTCCAAATTTCTTCCTGTTCTCTGATGAAGCTAAAATTCCATACATGACTTATTACTGACCTTCTCTACATTCTATCAGCTGCGGCAAACCTTTGGTTTTATCAGTTAGAAGATATATTAAAAAGATTTTTTTCAAGTGGGTTTTTACCGGTCCTCACACGAACCTTTCAAGCTACAGCTCTTTTATCCAGGGGTATTAACTTTGCCGCAGCTGATTACCTTCCTTAAACATCTGTGTAAAGTCCATTTGTCCTGTTGTTACCATTTAATACCGACCGGAAAAAATTTTGGAAACTTCGTTGAAGTTGAACACTCAAGAGAACTACAAAGCGGCCATCTTTTCCTTATCTTGATACATTGCTAATTAGTGCACGTGCGTAAAAAGTGGGTGCGGTTGCAGCTGATTAATTGCAACTTCAAAGAGATTTACTAAGATAATAAACAAACCATGACTATTGGTCCCAGGTATTAAGTCACCTGTGTTACGGCAAGCTAAGAGGGAAACGAGAAGCACTGTACCGCAAAGCTATAAGTCAAGTAGAAGATCCAGTTTGTTCCGAAGTACTGGAGTATTGTGGAAAAGGATGGCCCAGTAAGAGACAAATTGAAAGGATATTACAACCAGCAAGGCAAACTGTCAGTATGGAAATTATTACTGTTGATGAAAAGGATCATTGTTCCTTGGTTCCTACAAACAGAAACCGTGCAGAGGGTCTTATATTTGCACTCATTGAAAAAATTTTCTCGAATATGTCATAGGTTACTATTATGTATTGAACTAAAAATGGTTGTACATTCTCTGTAAAGGGTCAAAAAATGTTCGCTGATCAGCAGCTATTTTGCGCTCTGCCTTGTTGAAAACCCACGATGGTCAAAAAGGAATCAAGCGTCAAGCAATACAAGCAGTTAGACATTCGATGATGTGATCAAAGGATTAAAGGATTGCATATCAAAATATCAAAGGATTACGAAACACCAACAAAATGAGAACCCTCAAACACAACTGAACCACCAGACAGGCCATGGACAGGTACTGACTACCGTAAATTGCCTTAGCTTAAGATTTGTTTCTAAAATTTTCTACTGTAAAATTTTCATCATTACAAGGCCATTGTCTTACTTAAGCATGTAAACCACTACTGTGACAAAAATTTTCGGTTCAATAGTTTACATCATTGCAGCTGCTAACAAAAATATTTAGCCACGAATTTATGGTAGTTTGTACTGTTGGTTGAGCCTAGACCCCAAAGGCCTGGAGTTTATATACTGTAGACAGTAGTTAGATGATGGCTTTTACCTACCAAGCCACTGCCTACCCATTGTACAAACCAAATAAACTACGTGGCTGTTATTTCAATTAGAAGTTCTAATTAAAATAACAGCCACCTGCATGTTCAATAACCTGTTTACACTGTAGTTTATCTCTTATTTATACTCAATGGAGATAATTTTTTTTAGTTTCGACTAGTTTTTTAGATTTCCAAAAAAAAAGGTGGTAAAGCTGACCTTAATTGCACCTGCCCAGACTATCGATTCTCGTAAATCTATTCCTTTAATACTTTGAATCCCAGAAGTGGAAGTCAGTGATAACGGGTCAGAAGAGCTTTGAAAATTTGTCAGTTGTCACAAATTTTCCTCTAGCCCCTTCTATCAAAAAAGCAATGGTCAAACAGATAGAACCGTTCATACAGAAAAGAAACTTCTGCAATTATCAGAGGATGCTTATATGGCTTTGCTAAAGTACAGTTTGACACTACTCCCATGGTGCAATCTGTCTCCTGCCAAACTCCTTATGGGAAGGGTAATACAAAACACTCTTTCACAAGCATCCAACTGGTTTATTCCGCAATACAGCATTTCCAAACCAGTAATCACCAGTTTAGGAAGAAAAACTACAACTCCTGACACAGAGTGAAAGAGCTTCCTTCAATACAAGATGGAAGACCAGTGTGGACAACCACAACCAACAGAAAAATTACAGGTTGTTGTGTTGCTAACTCTGCTAAGACACCAAAGTCATACTTGGTTGATATTTCTGGATGGCAGTTGCAAACGAATTGAATTTGTCTAACAGTAATACCCAGACAATCGATACTAACCAATAGTTCCCTAACAATACCATCTAGAGCGCTACTTTCCAGAAGCCTAGTTCAAACACAGTCATAAACTAACACCATTACGAGGTCACCTCAACGCTTCTTCCAAAGAAGGCTGGATGTAACATAACTCTGATTATGTATATTGTTTTATATAGTTTTTTTCTCTGTAGACAATCCATCATGTGCATTTTTATACACAGTTTAACTAGAATATTCTACAGCATTCCTAACTTGTGTATGTTATAATCCTATTTATAATGCATTGCTATTTAAATGAATCTCGGGTTGCGAGTAAACACTATTACAACAAACACTATGGAATGATAGCGATGAATAGCATACCACACTTTCAGAAGCCTACGTACCTTTTCACTAAATAACTCAAAATAATCCAAATGTTAAAACAAGCAAGAATAGCTTACATGTACATTGATGACCCTTTGCTTCCTTTTTAAACGTTTCGAGGACATTTTACCACTTGGTCATGCGCTCATAGTGAGACTACCTAAATCACTAACTACATGTACACTGTAACTAGCACAAATCCCTTGCATGAACTCTTACTACAGTACTTGCTGTTCTAGATCTTTGCTTTCGAAAAGCAAAAAGAATCTTATTAAAATCATTAAAATCAACTTGGCAATTAATGGGTTAAAAATACAAAACTTAAAAAGCACGGCAGCCAATAAAGCAGCCATGCTTACTTAGCTCAACTATAAACTTTGCTGAAAACAATATAATAAAACGATTTCAATAGATGCTTATGTTGCTCTAGTGATCTTACGCTGACAGCGCAAGTTACAGTTTTAAACTAACATCAGGAAGGAAGATTGAGACTTGCGAAGTTTACCATTTTGCCACACTACAGAGCCTGTTAAACAATTCCCAAGACAGTAAGAGACAAATAATAAAATTACTTAATAGAAGAACGCAATTAGAAGCTTAACCCATTGACATAACAACATTATGTCATTTACCACTTAATCCTTAAGACGAATATCGTTACAACCAGTAGTAACATAGAGATCATTGGCTAACTGCTCAGCTATAGACCTGTTCAGGCATTAACTGGAATAAATGAATATTATTAAAGTTCCTATTATGGTAGCTCCCACACAAATAATTGTGGAGGTCAAAAAAGCACAAAAAAACAATGGTAGAGTGGAAGACAGCACGAAAAACAAGCACTGTATGTAAATAACGCAGTTTCAGAAAGAATGCAAGCTATAAGTATGTGAAATTTTATACTACAGCCATTGGTGTACCTTTGATCTTCCAAAGCTGCCATACGTACAAGAATTTCAATAAAAGAAGCAAGTTCTCCTACTCTCACCATAAATTTTTGACCTTCGAAATGGTGGACCCGTTTTTAGGGAACAAATTTTTCGCATTGCCACACCCACTAATTAACACTAGACACACCCTTTTTGCAGTATAAATGGCATTCTTTAACTGAAGTGTCATAACGCTTGAATAGGTCTTTAGTAGAGCACCCCTCACAAAAAAGTCACCATTGCAGTATTGTTTCATGCTACAAAATGGTACGATATACCCCATTCTTGTTTCATTTTGCTGATACTACCATTTTTGCCTTATATTTGTCCTATTTTTGCTTGTCTCATTGCTGTTTTTTATTTAATTCTGTACTGTTTGTCGGTTATTAACAGTTGACTGTTATTATACTATAGAGTTATTTTTTTACTGTGCTGTATTCAGCTGCCATATTTATCCCGAGCCACGTAGTGGGGAGGGATACAGTAGTCAGCGTGTTAGTGTGTTAGTTAGCAAAAAAAAGTTATAAATGTTAACATTCCATAGCTGAGGTACCTGGTTCGAGTCCTACTCAGGCACTTTTTTTTTTATCTGAGTGAGTTCGAATCCTGTAGGGACATGATGTTTTTTTTTTTTTCCTTTTTTGTCTCTCTCTTAGTCTTTTTTTCTTTTCTGATTTATGTTAAGCTCAGCGGGGATCTGTACCTCAAGTGCATTTATTTTTTATTGTTTACTAGTAGCTATGGCATTGACAAACAAACAGTATAACACTAAGTTATGACACCTGAGTAATAAAACTGTAATGAAAAACAACTTTGGTATCACTGATTTATAGTATGCTACAAATACAAGACTAATACAAAATAAATACGAGACTTCAACTTTTTTGCAGGGCTCTGTACATGTACGTCCACATTTACTGTACGTATACTATGTTTACACTTGACACACTTTATTTTGTACCCGTGAACTGTCCTGGGTCAGCCTGTTGAAGTGTGCCCAACAGGGTAAGGCACTTGTATTAATAGATTTTGATAATTTTATGGAATAGCACGTGTCAGCATGGCCTACTGTTTACACTAGAGACATAAACCAAGCTGAACTGGGCTGGCATGGTTATACAATAGGGGCCAGCACGGTTTGGATTGGTTTCGTTCAGTCTGGTACAGTACCTGTTTACACATACTATTTTCTCAGGCTGACCTGGATTGACCCAGGATTCTAGGCTAGTGTAAACGCAACATTATACTTCATTAAATCATGCATGCTGCCCTTAGTAACAGCTTTATGCTTGTCACTAGATTAAATTGATTAAAATAATCAAAAAAAGGTTCACTATCTTGTCACTGTAAAACCAAGATTGAATTCTCACTGCTTGTCCTGTTCTTTACTTCCTATTTAGAGCAGTAGCAGCCGTATAGCTATAGTATCTTATTCTGCATTTTTTAATTTATTAAACAAGTAATAATAACTAGTGGGTGCAGTCTAATTTAAGTGAAAAATGGCTGCAGCTGACGTGGTGACGTGATACTACTTTCAGCTTCTCCTGCAAGCACCCTACTGTTTAGTGTGGCATTTATTTTATTGTGACATGTTTTGATTACCATTCAGATTAAATTCCGTGCCACTATGACGAGCCAAATTTGATAGCAATTTTTTCAAGTGGACATCTTCTGGTTATAGTTATCTATTGCTTCGTCAGACTAAGTTAGCATAAACAGACCATAATTTCAACATCAGGAACCACAAGACAGCTCTGCACTAACAGTCTTATAGTTAACCATTCGCTACTATACGCACAGATTGACTTTAGATACCATATTTCCATTTCACCATATGGCTTCTCGCATGGCTTCCCGTTTGAAGTCAATCATGCCACAGGCTTTACCCATACTCATGATAACTGACAAACAATATTACTAATATACACTCACACACTTTGCATAGTGAGGGTACTGACCATACACTACAGCACTATATATGTACAAGCATATACTGTACATACCTCATACAAATTAAGAAGCTCCTTTGTAGGACTCGTCATACTTTGCAGACCCCCCATCAGATGTGTAAGATTTAGTTTTTCTGCTAGTGCTTTCCAGTCCTTGCCTACACTGACAGGATCGAGTAGCATAGCCAATGAAATACGTGGGCGGAAATCAAGGTAATCCATGTCTCCCATGGAAGAAGTCCCACTAGCAGTTGAAGTCCCACCAGAAGTTGTAACTGTCTGATCTTCAGTCAATGAGACTGACTGCATTTGATCTGTTATGTTCTCTAAAGAAACATTGACTTATGGAATACTCTAGTACAGTCTAACCAGTAATCACAATGTACATTACCAAAAAGCAAGCTTTTACTACATTAAATTACTTGAAAATGGATTTTTTTCAGCAGAAAACCGTAGTATAATAATAATTTACTTGTTAAACCAAACATTTCAGTCCGAAGACCTTCCTCAACGGTAAAAAATAGAGTAAAAATACACACAATAGTAGTACAGGTTTCTAACACGAGCACACACATGCCATTAATAAATTAAATTAAATAAATTAATTAATTAAATTTAAAACAGATATCAAAAAGGAGCTAATGCTCACACCTCCATCCAGATTTTAAGTCTCAGATTCTCCCTGTATGTTTATAGCTTCCAATACCTTCCTCTTTCATAGATGTTGTTCCTGTGCCCTCACTTCAGCTGCCTCCCAATCCACTCGATGGCTCTTCTCCCGCGCATAAGCAGCTACACCATTCTTCATATTACCTGTCTTCATTGCATACAAGTGTTCTTTTATTCTCTCTTTGAGACTACTGCCTGTTTCTCCTATATAAACTTGGTCACACTCAGCACATGGTACCTCATAGATGACTCTATTCTTGAGCTCCTCAGGTCTCCATTGTTTCACCTTGACCAAGGTCTCCCTTGCTGTAACTTGAACACAGCTTTCAGGTTTAGATGCTTGATCCCTCCCTCATTGTATCTTCTCACCGATAGCTTTAATAAAAGGTAGCAATATGATCCTCATTCATTTTATCTCCTCTGTCCTTGTTCTAGAGTGTATGACGTTGTTTACCAAGGCAAAAGTCTCAAAAGAGAGAATAAAAGAACACACATATGCAGTGAAGACAGGTAATATGAATGATGGTATAGCTGCTCATGCGTGGGAGAAGAGCCATCAAGTGGATTGGGAGGCAGCTAAAGTGGGGGCACAGGAACAACATCTATGGCAGAGGAAGGTATTGGAGGCTATACACATACAGGGAGAATCTGAGACTTTAAATCAAAAGCAATAGCCCCTTTTGGACACCTATTCTGAATTCAATTAATTAATTTCATTCAATTTAATTCATTAGTGGCACATGCGTGCTCGTGTTAGAAATCTGTACTATTATTGTGTGTGTATTTTCACTTTATTTTTGTAACATTGAGGAAGGTTCTCGGACCGAAATGTTTGGTTTTACAAGTGAATTATTATTACAGTGCTGAATAAATCCATTTTCAAATTGTTGTTGGCGTAGTAATGAATCTATACTCCATTATTAAACTACTGTATTATACTTTGTGATGTACTGTAAGCCAGGACCAGGGATACATTATTTGTAACTTTAATCCATGCAGAGCACGATCGAATTTAGAACGCTGTATTTCCAATTGAAACAAATTGCATGAAGGAATGCATGTACAGTACATCGCAAAAAAAAACTTTACGTCGCACGATCGTTTCGTAATCGTTTCGTGGTAAAAGACGATCCAAAACAGTCATTGTTCTCTACTGTGTTATACTCAGCTGTCATAACTTTTTGTTGAAACCTTTATCTATTTATAAAGATTAGTTCAACAAAAAGTTATGACAGCTGAGTGTAACACAGTGGAGAACAATGACTGTGTTTGAATCGTTTTTTACCACGAAACGATCGTTTCGTACGCGATGTAAAGTTTTTTTTGCGATGTACTGTACATGCATTTTGGGCTAAAAAAACTAACCACAAAAGTGCTGCAAAATTCAAAACAAGAGCAAGAAATCTACCATATTGCCTCAACAGAATATTTGAATATTGTATAGGGCATATTGTTCGTGACGTATTTTTGCGATTTTTTTCCATGTACTTCATGAACTATAAATCCATGAAATTGTAATACTGCCATGACCATGTGTTTACTCAACACGATTTAAACCATGAATATGGATTTTCATCATTTTCGTAAAATTTGTGTGCCTTGAACTATATGCCCTATACAGTATTTGTTGAAAAGCCAAGTGATGCTTTTTGTTGCTATACCAGTGGACAAAAATAAAGTTAACGTTTCATTTTGAAAGCACCAGGATCACACAAAGATTGAATGGTACAAGGTCATCCTCTTAGTTGATTATAAACAATCATTTTATAAACCAGAAAACAAAATAGTAGTAGCAAATGCAGCATAGCAAAACAGTCCAGAATTTTAGCTTTAAAAGTGATCGATTTCAGCTACAATGTATGTACATGTACACAACATTACTAGACGATTATAAAACAATGATGGAGGCGAGCCTTTGTGAAGTATCTAGCATGGTGTGTGTTCTTTCAAATTCCATACTCACTCACCTTAGCACTGCAGTTACGTCTGGTGACTTATCAGTGCAAGGTGGGTGTTGTATGTTTCATCCAAACATCTTTATACATTGTACAAGTATTGCACTATCACAACTTTAGGATCACGCTGTTCTCACCATCTTCTCCCACACAAGTGACTTAAGTCAAGGGTCAGGCTTTTATAGCCGTAAACATGGCTAAACTTTAGTTGATCAGAACTCGAGTTCAAAACCACCTTTGAAGACTAGATAAGTTGCATAAAGTAGAACTCTCCTTTGCTAAAAATACTAAAGACAAAAACGCTGCAAAACAATAAAAACTTATGGGACTAGTACCGCTTTTTTATCAATACCTTCTTGACCTTCAAAGAAAAATCCGGTGGGGTTCCCGTTATGCAATGGCTCTCAAATTTGCTATTTCTACGTTTCAACTCAAGTTCTAAATGCTATCAAAACCTCCAAACAATTTACAGTAAGGCTTTGGAGAAACTGACAATTCACAAGTTTTTTCGGCATGTGTTACGTTACAGGCAGGCCAAATACTCAGAGAATATAAGCAGTTTCTTAACGAGGTTTTGATAGAAGTTAGATTACACCTTAAGACACTTTTCAAACCTGGTTTCGTCTCCTGTATCATAACGGAACCCCACCGGACTTTTGCTTGAAGAAGAAGCACTCGCCACCATTATTGCTTACAAATAAACAAATACGAATGCTGACGTAAATCAATTAAAAGCTCACGAGACTGTATAAATTGTATTGTAATAATACGTGCGTCAAAAAACGTCACACCCGCTTGTGCTTGTATTTAGCTGCATGGTTGAATGAACATCATTGTTAACAACTCATAACATGTTTTATCAGCTGTCTCAGCTTGACCCAGGACTTAGGTTACCAGTGCAGTCTCACTGGATGTGTGAACTACACTTAATTTGAGCTTCAAGCAATGTGTATTTAAAAAATTATTTTCCCTTCAAGCCTAACATTCCATTTTAAAAAGCTCCTAGAATTCTTCATGCAATCGCTTCCACTACCAGGTGGAACTACATGTAAGCTGAAGCTGTGTTGGTTTAATTGATCATTGAGTGGAGAATGGTTTTCCACAATCGAGTTTACATGCCATTGTTGAGCTTGACTGTATTTCTTGCGTAACCTTGATAACATGTGTTTCTTAAATTTACAGTAGTATAATCAGAATTTTGTGCTGCAATCTGAGTCGACTTGCTCATAGATACACAAAAAAAAACTAGCATGGGGCTTGCTCAGGCTCGCGCCCCAATAATGTAATGTGCTAATGAGTTGCAGCAAACACCACTCCACCTATACAATATAAACAGCTTTCTTTAGTTAACTACATTTATAACTAAAACTAAGTATATTTTCAACTTGGGTGCCTTGAGCTTTAGTTAGCTAACTACAACTAACTAACATGTGTTAAATAAACTTTAGAACTAACTATACATACATGTAGTTTCAGTGTTATGCCGCCTCGAACACGATCAAAAGACGCCATGTGATACACGCTTGCATTGACCATGGCCACCTCAGGGCAAAAAGCATTTGTTTTGTATGGAGTGAGTACAAGTTGCAGTAAAAAATGCTTCGTTTCTCATTGTATAAAATTTCAAGAATTAATGAGCTATTGGTGGACGAACCTCCTGGAAAGGAAACCCATATTCAAGCCCCAGCTGCTAAAGTTAGCATTTCAAACTTTTTTGCTTGATATAAAATGATTGCCCTAGTCTTTTCCATTGCTTTTTGCCCCGAGGTGGGTGTATAAAAAAAAATGCGTGGGTGAGATCTGGTTTGGAGGTCACACCAGTAGCGGCCTGTTTAATGCGGCCATATGTGGCTTAACACTGAAACCATGTATAACTAACTAAATCCGAATAAAAAAAAAACTCAGCTATAACCTCAGGGACTGCTAATTCTAGCGAATTATTAATCAGTTATCAAGTGTTTATACAGCTGCAATACTATTGTTATGCCATATACAAGTATATACAGCTGTATAAACACTTAATAACTGATTAATAATTCGGGAGACCCGAATATCCCGACCTACAGACGAGGTAAAACAGAGCTGAAATTATATACAACGCTTATTCAGCTTTTTAATATATCATGTCAACTTAATCTCAATTATGCATGATTGGACATCAATTTTGCCTTAATTTTGAAAATGGCCTCTGGCAGTGGGTTGACTCAAATTGCAATTCCTAGTTATAACAAACTAAAATTCATTTCAGACACTTTTAAAACAGTAACTAGACGATTGTACAACAATGATGGGGCGAGCCTTCACGAGAAGCATAGTTGACCTTAGATGTACATGTACTCTAGTGCATACGAGATTAAGCTGTTGTGCAAAGAAAGCAAACTGCCAGGTAGCACAAATGTGTTATTATAGAAAGCTTACATAAAGGACTGTAACATACACAGAAACAAGGGATTATATTACATTACTATAAGCCTACACTTGAAGCAGCAAGGCTTGATATTACCTTATAAGCCACCTTGGAAGCTAGTTTATCAGGTTGAGTACACTGCCAGACAGTGTGTTAGTACTATAGAGAGCTTACATGAAGATAAAAAGAAATAATAGTCCACACATAATACACTGAGACAGCAGAAGCTCAGTACATCGTACCAGTATATAGATCTAGTACTGACTTGTGACTAACCGTTTCATGGCTCTTGCTGTTGGAAAGCTTGTACATGTATATATAACAAAGACACTCTGGTTGAGTAGGAACACAAAGTAGTGCAGCTGTATTTTTTTATTAGATCAGTTTTCAGAATGGGAAAAACAGCACAGTGCAGCAGACTTCACAGTCTTGATCGCATCCATTGTTTGCTGGGTGTGTTTACTTTTGTGCACGTGGCAGTCCCATTTTTCATTGTAGCGTTA
>JAYJLX010106883.1:0-21102 GCA_036873525.1 Chalinula nematifera
TCAAAGCTAGACAGAAGAAAACTGGTGGAGGATCATCATCCAGGTTAAATTAATTAAAGTTATAAATAGTTATATTAGCAGAGTGTACTACCCAGCTATTTAATCAATGTCAGTTTCTTTGTATAAAGGTCATCGAAGGGTTCCTCATCCTCTACCAGCAGTAGTAGTAGTAGTTCATCAGGGGGTGCGGCTGAGAAGAAGAAGAAAGAGAACAGAACATGGGGAGGGAGCCTGTCCTCACAGAAAGTTGACAAGGATGTGACTCGATCCCTCAATTATAATCTTCAAGAAGATGACTCGATTAGTAATGGAGTTAGCAATGGATTCGGAGAGGACTATACTGATACTGATGTAAGTAGAACAGTCAATGTTTCATGTTTCAATTTACTTGCTGTAAGAGAAACTTATATGCATAATTACTGTGTCGTCAACTGTCATGTAATATAACTGTAACAAATCATGTTTTAAGTACATATACATATGTACATGCATGTGTACATTGTGTATTAGTATTAGTCTGTATGTGTTTTCGTATCAGGCTTCCCTCAAGGGTAGTATGGTAGGTGACCTTCAGCCATTCCAGCAGCCAAATATAACCAATGGCGTCGACGAAGACAGCGAAGAAGAAGAAGATTCTGAAGAGGAAGTCCCTGACAATAAGTAAGCTTGATTACATGTATAGAGATAGTAATTACACATGTGTATGTATGTCTGTATCCTAGGCAACAGTCTAGTGGGCGTGGCCTGTTTTCCTTCTTCAAGTCCCTTACTTCAGGCAGGACCATTACTAAGGAATCCATGATGCCAGCAATGGACAAGATGAAAGAACACTTGATCAGTGAGTCTTGATAACCATAATTATATTATTATCAAATGCATAATATGTGTAGTTGTACATGTGCTATATACTGTGGGTACACATTGTATATAAAGGGGTGTGGCACTCACTGAGACTATCTCTCTTTATATAGCTAAGAATGTTGCTGCTGAAATTGCAGACAAATTATGTGGATCAGTTGTTACTAAACTGGAAGGAAAGACTATTGGGACATTTCGAGGTTACAAATAAACACATGTACATACAGTATACACTATACTGTACATGTTAGCTATAATTATTGTATACTTCACATTATATTTCACCGCTATTGTGTGTATGCTACATTAATCTTGTTTATATTATAGAATCTCTATATTGATTTCCTCTTTCTCTTGTATCTTGTCACCAGGTGTCCAGTCTGTTATCCGGGCCAGTATGGAGGAATCCCTGGTACAGATACTCTCCCCCAAGCGTCGTATTGATCTCCTGCATGACGCAATGCAAGCCAGGAACAACAATAAGCCATATGTGGTAACCTTCTGTGGAGTCAATGGTGTGGGGAAATCAACCAACCTCGCTAAGGTACTGTATACCATCATTACATGTAGATGTACATGTAGTCAACTCTGTATATGTACTGGTTGGAAAAGAGATGTAACCCTAGACATTGCTAACTGTTTACTACTACACTTCCTCCCCACCTCTTTTTTGTGTAGTTGTCATTCTGGTTACTTGAGAATGGTCTTCGTGTGTTGATTGCTGGGTGTGATACATTCAGATCAGGTGCAGTTGAGCAGTTACGGACCCACACACGCCGCCTGGCCTCCCTCCACCCTCCAGAGAGGGAAGGGGGTCCACCTCAGGTGATGCTGTTTGAACAGGGTTATGGTAAAGATGCAGCTGGAATAGCAATGGCTGCTATCAGCTTTGGTAAGACATTGTATTGTATCACACATGTATAATTATGTACATGTATTATAGTACTTTTTGTACATAAAGATTTGAGTTTCTCAGAATAAGTAATTGTCTGTTTTATACATGTAGCTCGTGTTCAGAAGTATGATGTTGTTCTGGTGGACACGGCAGGAAGAATGCAGGATAATGAACCACTAATGAAGGCACTGTCTAAGGTAAATACACACACACTTAACATTAAGACAGATATACATTGTACATGGACTGTGTACACAAGTGGATATTTTTATCAATGATTGTACATTTGGCTTCACTGTGTAACAAATACACAACACATGGTTCTCTCCCTCCCCTTCCTCTCCTCTCTATTTATCTAACTTTCTTTCTCTCCAGTTGATTCATATCAATACTCCTGATCTAGTACTGTTTGTGGGTGAGGCTCTGGTGGGTAATGAAGCTGTTGACCAGCTGGTTAAGTTCAACCGTGCTCTGATTGATCATGCTGACTCAGGGGAGGCTGACCCACGGGCTATTGATGGAATTGTATTGACCAAATTTGACACCATTGATGACAAGGTAGTCTTTAATAACGCTTACTGACAAATTTATGACTCTGCCTCTATTAATAATTATTACTGCTTATATGAATAGGTTGGTGCTGCTATTAGTATGACCTATACAACTGGTCAGCCGATAGTGTTCATTGGTACTGGACAGACTTATAAAGACCTAAGGACACTGAATGTTCAGGCTGTGGTGTCAGCATTGCTGAAATAAGGAAGAAGATATTATAAACACATGCGCTGACTATAATTATTATAATTTAACGCTAATAATTTGTTGTGGTTATGATAATTAGTAATATCAACTAAATAATTATTAAAAGAAAAGTACAGCATATTGACTGGACTTTGCCAATCTCTAATGGCTATTTGTGTAATGCTATAGTCTTCACTAAAATCTAAGCTATATATTGCTAGTTAATGCAGCAACAAATGCATAATACATATGACTATATACTGTAGCATACTAAAAATATACAAATGACTATCGTAGCATACTAAAAGCTCTAGAAAATTCTATAGTATTGTATTGTATTAACAAGTTGTATAGATTCGGCATTTGGTCATCGATCAGCTGTGACGTGGTCGTCCTTTCTGTTGCTGATGATAGTAGTAGCTTTCCCTTTGCTGCTATTGACTTTGATAAGGTTTGCCTTTCCTACGTGGCTTCAAATTGTTTTGCATATGACGTGAAAAACGATTCAACTTGTAAGTGTTTAAAAGATTACAACAATATTGATTTCGAAGTGTTAAGAGCCTTTGTCCTCCTTCGTCACTCAAGACATTATTTGAAAGGTCGATGGATACTTGTCGGTCACTTTTCTCAACAGCAACAGCAATGTGCTCCACTACTGCGTCATCGTTAATGTTACAATTGATTAGCTTCAGGCATGTAATGGCAGATTGAGGTAGTGTACGACGGAGTATCCGTGCAGTTTCTGTACCAATGTCACATTCATGGATCTCCAATTGTCGTACAGGACTGTTGTCAAGAGACTCAAATACAGCTCTACAACAATCAGTTGTTATATTCCACAACTCAATAATCTTCAACTGCTTGACTTCACTGATGAGCATACGGCATTCGTCAGGAGCTAAATCAGTGAAGGAAACGTGTTCCAGGCTCCTACAGTCTGTCAATGCCACTATAAGGTTATGGTGCTGGCCTGGTTCAATATTGTTGTGATGAAGCATTAACTTGCTAAGACTAAAACAATTTTTTAGCTGAATAGTGGGTGGTGCATGCTTAGAAACCATGGTGGATGTAAGAAGATCATCACTGAGGTGGATTTCGGTAACTTCATTCAACACTTTCGCTTGATGCATTTGACAGATCTGGTTAACCCCTTCATTACTTATTTTAGTGAATGAAAATTTAAACATTTTGATGGTACCAGTTGGAGCATCAACAGAATCGAATCCTTCCCGTAATGATTTAATGTGTTCATCTTGTATCGGACGAAGTGTGAAACCTAATTCCCACTCACAACCACTAAGGGCAATTACTCGCCCTAAACACCAGAAATCAAAGGATGATGGAGAAGGAAAGGTACGTAGAATGATACACCTTGTGTTTTCTTCACTAAATTTGGCAAAAGCTGACTTAATGAGGTCACATGAGTGCTGTGCTTCACATAGCTGGCGAACGATATTGAAATTGTTAGCTCTGTATTCATATTTATTCTCAGCATACCAATATTTTTCCAGATATATTTCATTGATACAGCCAAAGCCATATAAAAATTCAATCACCAGGTGATATTTGTATGGTGATTTTTTCAAACGGTTAATGCGCTTTTCCATCTCTCTTTCGTCCATTCGACTTATAAAGTAGGCAGCCAAATACTCACGAATACTGGAATGAAGAAACTCATACACGACTTGCTGTCCATCGCAATATTCTATGGTTTCTGGTCCATTAATAAGCTCAAAGGTGACCAAATCATCATGCTCAAAGGTTGAAGGCAAGAAACGAGTTGACATGGATTGATAAGCAATTGAGCAGACTTTTAAAAAATGCTTATAAATTAGACAAGGAAATTTGGAAAACTCCCCTGTTGGAATGCTGAAAGCAGGAGGCAAATGCTTCAAAAGAATTTTGTCATTTCTAACAAATTTCAAAACCAGCAAGCGTATCAGGAATCCATACAGAGAGGTTAAAGTTTTGGGCCAGCTTTCTTCAGCATGCACATCATCAGGCATTTCTTTGTACTCAATGAAAATTTCAACTAGAGTACTTAAAAGGAGCGGATTGCTCATACATTGTGCCATTGCGCGAGGCTGGGAGAGAAAGCGTTTAACGTCTGCTTCACCCAATTGATACATGCATGTAAGATATTCCTTTTGAGTTGTAGGTGTAAACCCTAATATTTCTACTTCGCTGGGAAAATATTTCATTATCTGTTTGGCACACCATGGTCTAGTCGTTACTATTAGAGAGGCTGCTAACATTTCATCTGGCAGATCCTCACCTCGAATGAGACAATCGTAAAAACCATTCTCCTTGATTTCTTCATCCTCACAGAAGTCTTCGTATCCATCCAAAATAAAGAGACAATTTCTGCCGTAACTTCGACTAATTGAGTCATAAGCTTCCCCCGGTACAAGATCTTTTAAAGTTTCAGCTTTGCGAACTTTCTTCTCATTAGCACGAAGACGAATAACATATTGATAAGCTTTCAATAAATGCCCTTCACTCCATAGTCGACACAACTCATTAACAACAGAAGACTTACCCACACCCGGGGCTCCCAGTATCAACGTACGAGGCGATGGTAGCTGTGGATCATTCTGAGGAATGCAAGCTAGATCTAAAAAACCATCGGGTTGTTCAGGAGACACTTTTATGACCGACTTTTCGCTTGCAGAGACATGAAAATATTTCCATGATTTTCGTCGATGACCTATAGTGCTTACTATATGCTTATAACGCATTTTAAGAGAACTTGGATAGTCAATTGGTTGGCTTACAGGATCATTGGTAGGTTGGAGATGATGTGAAGGTGGGCCATTATCCTCTAACCCTCTGCTTTCTTCAGCATTAGTGAGGTGGCATGGAGTCGTAACTAAAAAAAAACACATTTATTATCCCTGTCATTTAATGCAATAGAGATTAACGTACTGGCAGAACTACTGTCACTAGGATAAGTGTGGCAAGGTTGGTTTATTGTATTCTCTGGTGGGTGCTGAATGATGCGGGTTTCATGTTTTCTCAGCAGATTTTTGGATAGATTCGGTGAATACCCTAAACAATATTTATTTGTTATACAACTGAATTAATTGTCTGATAATTATTTACCTTTTTTCTCAAATTTCTGAATGACATTTATAAATTTTGCACGCAGTTCAGGCAAATTCAGGATAAAAAGAAACTTTTCGAGAAGTTTTGCCGGTTGAACAGCTTTTTCAATACCAGTGTACACAGATTCCATTACGCATTTAATTTGAATCGTTCGATTCGTCATTTTTTTAGCTTGATCTTCAATAGCAGCTGGAACTAATCTGGCTTCACATAAGATACAGAGCACATTTGAAAAGATGTCTTCTTTACTGATAACATCAACTATGGAATCATAATGTTCTTCGAAAGCTTTAGCAGGTTCGTTATCTGTATTCATTTCTTTTGAATAACGATCACGGGAATGATCTTGACGTTGACGATGATATTGGGAATCATGTACATGTACATGTATGGAACGATCATATGGATCATGTTGATATTGGGGACAGTCTTGGTCACGTTGGCGACGATCATAAGCATAATGTTGAGGACCATCATGTGTACGCCAATTATTTCGGGGATGATCACAATTATATTTGGGGTGATGATCATTATAACGTTGGGAACGATCATGGTAATGTTGGGAACGATCATTATGACGTTGGGGACGATCATGGTGATGTTGGGGACGATCATCATAACGTTGGGGACGATCATGATAATGTTGGGGATGATCATCATAGCGTTGGGGACGATTGTGATAATGTTGGGGATGATCACTATGACGTTGGGGACGATCATTATGTTGGGAACGATCATTATAACGTTGGGAACGATCATTATAACGTTGGGAACGATCATTATGACGTTGGGGACGATCATGATAATGTTGGGAACGATCATTATAACGTTGGGGACGATCATGGTGATGTTGGGAATGATCATTATAACGTTGGGGACGATCATGGTGATGTTGGGAATGATCATTACGTTGATATTGGGGATGATCACGATGCCGATCACTTGTAGAGCTCTGTCTTCTTATAGGTGCCATTAGTGGATCATCTCTTATCCATGCTTCTATTAGTTGAACCTCTTCATTCCTCACTATAAAATCAAATTTGACATGTAACCATGTAATATGATAACTTGACGTGATATCACTACAAGCACAATGCTATTTCAGAGACAGTAAATAAGTCCACGATATTTTCCAGAACCAGCTAAACCTGGGGCTGGGTCTGGAGATCAGCTATCAACTCAAAGAATTTTCTGATTGAATTGAATATACTATGTGGCCATATTTGGCCCTTTAAGTGTTCTTTTTCTTTATGATGAGACTTATGCAATTGATATCAATAAACAATTGACCATGCCTATAGTATATGAAATTGATGGTATCAGGTAAAATATTTCACAACATGCTTCTCTGGCATACTTACAGACTAAATTTTAAGTCTAGTTATACACCACTGCGATTTTATGTTACAAAAAAAAAATACAAGCAGTAGCGTAGTACTAGTCTAATAAAATAACAGTGCTAATCTAACTGACATGTATCTATCTAAATCTAGTCATTGCCAGCTCTTCCCACTTCAACGGTAGGGTCTGATATAATGTGTGCCATATTGTTCAGAGAGCAACCAAAAACTCACCGTTGCTCATAAAAGTTAATAGTGATTTCGACCCCTAACATGTTTGTATTAAGGGTATTGATGGCATTAATTAATTTATTTATAACTTATTCAAGCAACCAGGTCTCTTTGAACAAAAGGCCATATCACACCAAACCCTGACCGGCTTTTAGTGCTGGCAATACAAAAATAGCTGAAGCCATAATAGCACTGCATTACATAAAATAAACAATAAGTAATTAATAGTTAGCTCACATGTTTCCTTGCTTAAAAAAGAGGCAAACTTTTGGCTGTCAATTTCTTTGGCTTTACTATTCCACTCTTTTCTCAATTTTCTGGAGAGATCAATAGCACTCTTCTTATTCAGCCTCAGTAACGATGTTAAAAAATGCTGGCAACCTAATTCTAACTCCTCCACATTTTTTGAAAGCTCTAAACTGCTCAACACCTGATCCCTGATGTTATCATAGGTTATATCCTTGAGATAAACGATGAGATCGTGTTTTTTGAGCTCATCATGAAGTGAGAACTTGTTTTCGTCCATAACACTACGTAATGAACCTGAAAGATGATCGAAGGAGTGTTTAATTGAAGTATACAGTTCTTCAACAAAAGGCCTCGAATCAGCCATTGTTGTTGTTTTGTTCTGTTGGTCTATATTCTAGCCACGCCCAAATTATTATCCGCGCGCCCAACTGGGCCATGCCGCCCGCAAATTCAGACTTCTAAGTAACCTAAGGAGAAACCTTTTGTAGGAAACTATTCAAAGGAAGGATTGGTAGATTAAGTCTATCGATCGAGGCTATGTAAAAAAAAAAAAAAGAAGAGGAAACCGGCTATTTAGCGTCGCAAGCTTCTCCAAGTGGGTGGGGCTGGTAATTTGTGACTGTACTGCTATGCTGTACTGTGACACAGTTCAGTGCTGCAACAAATTAATGCATACATTATACATCACTATAACAAAAGGATTGAACTCTATAACAAAAGGATTGAACTAAAAATGGTGCAATATGTGTATAGTTTCATTGAGATTGTATTAAAGTTAGTGGTAACGTGGTTGTCCTTTCTGTTGATAGTACCTACTATGGGGATTCCAGATCCTTTGCTGCTGGTGACCTCTTTGATAATATTTGCCCTTCTTGCATGAATGAAAGTCATGTTTACGTGGCTTCAAATCATTTCGCATACGATAGGAAAAGTTATTAAACTTGAAAGTGTTTAAAAGATTACAATTACATCGATCTCGAATTGCTAGAAGTCTTCTTCCTCCTTTGTCACTTAAGACATTGTTTGAAAGGTCGATGGATACTTGTCGATGGCTTTCCTCAACAGCAATAACAATGTGCTCAACTGTAGTATTGTTAATGTTACAATTGATTAGCTTCAGGCATGTAACGGCAGAGTGAGGTAGAGTATGAGGCAGTATTTGAGCAATTTCTGTACTAATGTCACATTCATGGATCTCCAGTTGTTGCACATGACGGTTGTTGTATAGAGACTCAAATAAATCTTGACAGCATTCTATCAATACCCTCCACAATTCAATCACTTTTAATTGTTCAACTTCACTGATAAGCATACGGCATTCATTAGGAGCTAAATCAGTGAAGGCAACATGTTTAAGGCTCCTACAGTGGTCCTTTAATGCCACTATAAGGTCACGGTGCTGGCCTTGTTCTATATTGTTGTGATGAAGCAGAAATTTTCTAAGATTGTGAAACAATCCTTGGTGAATTGATCTGCACAGTAGTGGATTTGAAACAATGGAGGATGTAAAATGATTCCCACTAAGATGGATTTCGGTAACTTGGTTCAGCACATTTGCTTCATTCATTTGACAGACCTGGCTAACACCTTCATCTTGTATCATAGTCAATGAGAATCCAAGTTTTCTTATAATACCAGTCGGAGCATCAACAGAATCGAACCCTTCTCGTAATGACTTAATGTGTTCATCTCGTACCGGACGAAGCGTGAAACCCAATTCCCATTCACAACCACTAAGGGCAATTACTCGACCTATACACCAGAAATCAAAGGATGATGGAGAAGGAAATGTGCGCCGGATAATGCATGTTTCTTTGCTAAATTTGTTGTATACTGATCTAACGAGTTCATGTGAGTTCTTTGCTTCACATAGCTGACGGAGGATATTGAAATTGTTAACTATTTTGTAATCAGCATGGCGCTTTGGATCTATTTTATTGATACATCCGAAGCCGTATAAAAATTCGATCACCAGTTGATACTTGAATGATGATGCTTTTAAACGGTTAATGCGTTTTTCCATCTCTTCTTTCTCCATCCGACTTATGAAGTAAGCAGCCAAATACTCACGAATGCTGGAATGAAGAAACTCATACACGACTTGCTGTCCATCGCAATATTCTATGGTTTCTGGTCCATTAATAAGCTCAAAGGTCACCAAATCATCGTGTTCAAAATCCGACGGCAAAAAACGAGTTGACACATTTTGATATGCTATTGAACAGACTTTTAAAAAATATTCATAAATTCGGTGGGGAAGCTTTGAAAATTCTCCTGTTGGAATGCTGATAGCGTTAGGCAAGTGTTTTGAAAGAGATTTATGCTTTCTAACGAATCTTAAGACCAGCAAACGTATTATGAATCCATATAGAGAGGTGAGAGTTTTAGGCCAGTTTTGTTCAGCATGTACATCAGGCATTTGTTTATACTCAATAAAAATTTCAAGTAGAGTGGTTAGAAGCAAAGGATTACTTGTACATTGTACCATTACAGGTGGCTGGGAAAGAAAGCTTTCAATGTCTGCTTCTTTATCTAGTCGATATCTAACGTACTGCTCTCTAATATCAAGTGTAAAACCTATTATTTCAACTTCGCTGGGAAAATATTTCATTATCTGTTTGGCACACCATGGTCTAGTAGTTACTATTAAAGAAGCTTCGAACAATTCATCTGGCAGATCCTCACCTCGAATGAGACGATCGTAAAAACCATTCTCCTTGATTTCTTCATTCTCGCAGAAGTCTTCGTATCCATCCAAAATAAAGAGACAATTTTTGCTGCATCTTTGACTAATTGAGTCATATGCCTTGTCTGGTACAAGATCTTTTAACGCTTTGGCTTTGCAAACTCTTGGATCGTTAGCACGAAGACGAATAACATATTGATAAGCTTTTAATAAATGCCCTTCACTCCATAGTCGACACAACTCATTAACAACAGAAGACTTACCCACACCCGGGGCTCCCAGTATCAATGTACGAGGTGGAAATGCCATCTGCGGATCATCATTTTGAGGAATGCAAGCTAGATCCAAAACTGATTCCCCGCCAGCTGGTTGTTGAGAAGACTTCTTTGTGACAGATTTTTCATTCGTGGACACATCAAAATATCTCCAAATACAGCCTAAAAAATTTACTACACGCCTATAACGCCTTTTAAGTTGACTTTGATACTCATCTAGACGTGCTGGTATTCTGGAATCATTTGCTAGTTGATGTTCTAAAGGATCCTCTAATCCTCTTTCTTCACTATTGCACACTAAAATTGTTTTTTTTATGAAAATTAAAACATATGCATGTCATTTAGTAACTTACCAGCATGCATGCTGTCACTCTTGCTGGATATGGCACACTCTGGTACAATCTGTTTGGTCCGCTTCGTGTGTTTTCTCACATTTCTTGTTGGATTTGGTAAATATTCTAAAAAATTAAATATCCAAATTGAATCATGCCAGCAGTGCTTCAGATAATAAAACTAACCCTGTTTCCTAAATTTGTTTACAACATGTCTGAATTTGCCACGAAATTCTGGGAAAGTAAGAACAAAAATGAAATTCTCAAGAAGAATTTTGGGTCGAACACCTCTTTGAACCATGGTGTACACAGATTCCATTATGCATTTAACTTGGATGGTTGAATTCGATATTTTAAAAGCTTGATCTATAGTAGCAGCTGGAAGTAATCTGGCTTCACGTAAATGACAAGCAAATTCTAAAATTATACGTTCCTGATTGATAACCTCTACTATGGAATTGAACTGTTCTTCCAATGCTTTAGCAGGTTCATTTTCTTTGTTAATTTTTTTCGAGTAATAACCATAACGATGTGAGGAAATATGCTGATCACTTACAGAATGCTGCCTTTTTACAGGTGTACCACATGCCTCCAGTGGATCATGCTCTGTTATTGCTGAACTGGTCAATAGAACCTCTTCTTTTTTCACTAATTAACGAAAGTTATTATACACATTTATATCATAATAGACCCAATCTTTAAGTTGTTGCAGTACAAAACTAACACATGCTGGCCCTATGATGTTTTGTATACTCTACCTGTTGTATACAAGCTATTATTGTTCTGATTACTACAGTTCAGAGTATATATCATGCACATTTATACTCACCTCACAGTGTGGTATAATACATGCATTCTATACACTATATTAATATACTTATGCACTAAAAATATGTTTATTCATGCAGCTGGCATATCGCCGAGTAAATAATAGTAGGGTAATAGTCCCAAAACTATAGTATATTTAGCATGTACATATATGGCAATGATTTGGCACAGCATGATCCTGAAATATACTGTAAACATTATTGTTATTACAGAACTAACAAAGTCAAAATAAATTGGTCCCACTAGCAACATTACCTATGTGATAGGCCCGACGTTGAATACCTGTTCACGACAACACGAATTTTATTAAAAACTTTTAATTATCAATCAAAGTCACAACAACTAACACAGGAGAGACCATACAAAAAAAGAACCAAGCTCACTATATATACACAAAACTACATAACCAAATAAGGAAATAAACCTCCAGAGCTGACCAATCAAAAGAAAGGCTCAGTACTGGCCACAAAAACCACACTAAATATAATGATAAGGGGTTTACCTATAGTAATACATACATGAATCAACATTAGTCTATGTACTGTGTGTGTTCTCTCTCTATCACAACCTACAATGTATTCAGTGCATAGTCTTGCATATCATAGCTGATCCCTCCCACTTGTCAAAGGTTACAGGTTGGAGGATCAGTTAATAATGTACACA
Source organism: Chalinula nematifera (assembly GCA_036873525.1). Lineage (NCBI taxonomy): Eukaryota > Metazoa > Porifera > Demospongiae > Haplosclerida > Chalinidae > Chalinula > Chalinula nematifera. The sequence continues at coordinate 12,204 of JAYJLX010106883.1, forward strand.
AAACTATATACTATCGCAATATCTCAGTGCCAGGTCAGTACCGGCTTGATGGTAATTTGTTGGGTTTGCAGAAATTATACCCCATACGAAACTGAATGGAGGCTCTACGTAGCTACTAATTAGTTAATATGAATTACATTTGACTTACATGTTTCATTGCTCAAAAAAGAGGAAAAGCCAAGTTTTATAGCTTCACGGTTCCAGTCTTTTCTCAATTTTCTGGAGAGATTAATTGCACTCTGCTTATCCAGATTCAATAGCGATGTTAAAAAGTGCTGACAACATAATTCTAACTCATCTACATCATCTACTGAAAGCTCGAAACTGCTCAATACTTGATAACTTATGTTATCATAGGTTATAGATATATCTTTAAGACGGATAAGATCGTGTTTCTTGAGCTCGTCACAAAATGAGATCTTGTTTTCTTCTAGAATATCACGTATTGAACCGGTATTACGATCAAATGAATCTTTGAGTGATATATACAGCATTTGACGAGCATCAGCCCGATCAACAACAGCCATGGTCACACTGCTAGATCTAATCACAGAAGCGGTAGCTAAAGCCAGCCCCGCCCAAATTATGCTTTTCACCGCCCAGTATAGTATTTAATATATTGAAAGCACTATGAAAATTGATATAGATGTTAACAGTCTATATAACCGGTATTACACAAATTAAAAATGACAATAATAATCTATTCTACATCTGATTCTGTATGAAATGCTTGTGGTTTAATTATTGACGGTTTCATTGCTTTGTTTCTTCTCCATAGCTTCAAGGGCTTTAATAATTCTTGTTGAGAATTTATTGAATTTATGGGTGTCACCAAGATCAATGTGTTGTAGTTTCAGTAGTTGTCTTCCACCATCATCTTCAATAGCATTGTCAGAAAGGTCGAGTAACTCTAAAGTGCATGAAGGATATGACACAGCTAAAGCAATGATCGAAACACACTGGCAGTTGATACGGCAATTGTTTAGCTTCAGTGTTTTAATTTGGGATTCAGGTAAAACTTTAGGCAAATGTTTTATACTTTCATAAGTTACTTCACTTTGATGAATCTCCAATTCTTCAAGAGCACTCTTTGATTCGTAAATTGAGTCGAATACACTTCCACAAGTGGGCGTTGATATTCTCCAAAGTTCAAGAGTTTTCAAGCTTTTGAGCTCATGCAGCAATATCTGGCATTCGTCTGATTGAAGATCAGTGAAGGTAACATGTTTGAGATTTTTACAATTCTCAGCTAATGCTAGTATCAATTGTTTGTGGTCACCGGGTGAAATATCGTTGTGATGAAAAAGAAATTTTGATAAGCGACCGAGGTTGTGCAATGTTGCACATATCGATGGAATAACAGCGGAAGTCAAATGATTTTCAAACAATTGAATGCGCTCAATGTAAGAACAAGACTTATTTGCTAGGAAGCCTAAATTATCAATGTTGGTTAACGACAAACCAAGTTTTATTATTCGTCCATGACAGCGGCTTTCAGGTTGCTCAGTAACGGATTCCATTCCTTTCTGCAGCATCATGAGGTGATCGCTTCGTATCGGACGAAGTGTAAAGCCTAATTTCCATTCACAACCACTAAGGGCAATTACTCGACCTAAACACCAAAAATCTCCAGGTGAAGGATTGGGCCATGAGCGTCCAACTTTACAGGGATCTGTTGCTGCTAAATCGCGATAAAGAGATCGAATCACTGAACTGTGGGCCTCAAATTCACAAAGTTGACGAAAAACACTAAAGTTTTGCACATCAGTATAGCATTGTATGTTATTAGCAGTGGCTTGAATCTTAACACAGTTAAAACCATGCAGAAATTCAAGTATCAAAAAGTAACGATGATTTTTTCTTATTTCCTCGATGCATTTCTCCATTTCACTTTGTTCCAAGCATGAAATACAATATGCTGCTAAATACTCTTGAATCGTTGAGTGAAGAAAATTGTAAGAGATGCTTGTTCCAGATGAGGTTCGAATTTCATGTTTTGTCAAGAGGTCGAAAGTTTCTGAAAGAGAGCAATTGCAGGTCGAGGATGTAAGTGAGTGATATGCATGGATGCACACTGCCATAAAAGGAATGTAAATGTTTCTAGGAAGGCTTGAAAATTCACCAGGAGCAATTTCTGTGTTCTCTGGCAGAAATTTTGACAAGTGCTCCCTATTGTACACATATTCCAGCACTAGAGCGCGTACAAGTGACCCGTAAATTTTCGTTTGGGTTTTAGGAAAGCAATGAGTATGGAGTTTTTTGGCTTTATCACGAGTTTTTACCTCTTTGCTATGAGTTTTAGCTTCTTTAAAAATTTTAACAAGCATGGCAAGGAGGAATGGAATGGTTGTACACTCCTCTAATGGTTTTTGAAGGATAAATTCATTGAAATCTGATGCGTCTAATTGATACCTAATGTACTGTTCTCTACTTTCGGGTGTGAAACCAAGTACTTCTACTTGATTGGTAAAAAATGATGATATCTGTTTGGCACACCATGGACGAGCGGTTACTATCAACGAGACTTCAGTTAAACACTTTCCTCGAATGATCTGATCAAAGAGCCCATTAGGCTTCCTACTCTCTTCACTGAATTCATCATACCCATCTATGATGAAAAGCGTATTGGCACCATTAGCTTTTATGATAGGGTCAAACCAGTCTTCATGTCCTTTGGGAGCTAAATCAGTAATTTTGGCTGCATGCTTTACTCGTGGATCATCAGCTTGAAGGAGTATCACGTATTCATATTCTCCAAGAAGATCTCCATACCATCGTTTACATAACTCGGTAGCGATTGATGACTTCCCTGTTCCAGGGCCTCCAGAGATCAAACTACGAGGCGGATACTCATCAGAATGTGGCAGGCAATGCAGGTTTAAAGGACCAAGATGTCGTTCCCCTGTGACGAAGGCAGATAGTTTGAAGAATTTCCATTCGCATGAGCTGCTGATCAAACCACTTACTGCTGGCTTCATCTTTTCATATTCAATATAGAGGCTTCTGCGGAATGGCTCCTGTGGTAAATCCTTTCTTGAGAGTTTTTTCAACTCTTGCAACCCACCACCTGTCAGTATATGTGTGCATTAACAATAACAAAGCTATTGATAAATGAATATATACACTTACAAATTGGGACTTCTTTTCTTGAGACAGTCCGCCTTTTAAACACATTCACAGGATTGTAAAAATCTAAAAATAGAATACGTTTAGTTATATGCTTATTATTGCTTATTAAAAACAGCTTACTTTTATCAAGTTGTGTAATAACTTCATTCATTCTAGAGTCAACATCTCCATACAATTTCAAAACACTAATGAGATTTCTCATGAAGACCTTTGGAATCACTACTCTGCTCAAGACCTTACGGACAGCACCAACAATACCTTTGGCTTGAATTAACTTATTCTTGATTTTCAGTAATTGCCCTTTTTCTCCCGAACTGATGACCTTAGCTTCACATAGCTTATTGGCAAATGGTACAATGATACAGGAATTATCAAACAGAACATCAACAATCGTATCTGAACATGCTTCAAAATCCAGAGCTAATTCGTTGAAAGGATTGTGACGACTTGGATAAGATGGCTGACGGTACACTTTAGGGGATTCAAGTTTAAATTCACATTTTGCCTTTGCAATTAGCTTTCTTACTTCACCTTGTGCTAAAATAAAACAAATCTAACATAATTATTAATCAAATAACCCCCTCCCCCTCCTCCCACGGGTATAGACATATCAACCGCTAGACATAACCATTGTTACAATCAAAATTTATTATAGACATATCAACTATTGTATTGATCACTAAATTTCACAACTTACAAGTTTCCTTGCTCAAAAAAGACTCTGGTAAACCCAGTTTTATAGCTATAGCGTTCCAGTCACTTCTCAAACTTCTCGATAATTCGATTGCCTTTTTTTCACCCAAGTCCAGTAGTGATGTCAAAAATTTCTGACAGTATTCTTTTAGCTGCTCAAAGCTGTCTTTAGAGAACTGTAAACCAGCAACTATTATCCCTATCATTTCCATGATTTTATCTTCCTTGAACTGATATGCCTGGCTTAGAAGGCCACAATCTATCAGATTGTCATGAAATGAAGTAACGTCCGCTTCCACGGCTTTACGAATCGAGCTGGTATGACTTTTGATGGATTTTTCAATCGATGAAAACAACTGGTCGACAAGACCTACGTTTGACTCCGCCATTTCCGGACAATTTGTAGTGAAACGAGCCACGCCCTATATTAATATTATTCATAGCCGGCGCCCCGCCCTACAAATGCTCCGCCCAATGGAAAAAAGTTACCACCCATTATAAGTGTAGTCTACAAACAAAACAAACATGAACACTCGTTTTCACTCGTTCGAATTGGTAAGCCCATACGTTATATTACTAGATCTATCTGAGGATATTTGCTTCCTAATCTCTGTAGTCAGTCACTCCCCAACAAGTTACCGATGTCACCAAGATTGTCTTCCACACAGTTTTACTTCACAGATCAACTGGAAAGGTAAATTACACACATGTACATACATCCGACTGAGTGTACATCAATTTAAGGGAATTTACAATGTTACATTGACCTGACACTGTGTTGCTCAGACATTACGTTGACACTAGATTACATTCCTTAGGGTTTTTTTTTTCAGATCATATATGTAGGTCTATTTTTGAGTGCTGTTGCTCTTAATAACTACTAATTAAATGAGAGTGTAGCTATTCCCTATCTGACTCCTCCCTCCTCTCTTCCTTCAAACCCCCCTCCTCCCCTTTCCCTCCCCTCCTCTCTATAGTACAAGTATTCACATAAAGACCCTAACACGTTCTCTGTTGGTTCCGTTGGGTTCATGGACATTGACTGTCCCTCCCTCGAGTTCACCTATGTCAGAGTGTCTGAGCCTCAGCTAGACCAATGGCTGTCGAACGAGATAGCAGGGTTCACTATGCCCCTATGTCAACAGGGGGCGGAACAGGCTACTGGGAAAGTGAGTCGTTAAAAGATCTACAAACACCAGTTAATGAATTGATAATTTGATAATCAGTTTGCGTTAATGTCATCAAAGTTGTGTTAGTAATTAAAAAAATGACCTTAACACTAAACTTTTATTTGTGTATTTACCCTAATGAAGATAGGTGTGGTTATAGTTTTTTGAATGATTGATCGTTATATTTATTGTGTTAAGCTATAAAGCTCCTCTACTTTTTATTATTATTTGCCCTCCATTATTTTTGATTGTTTTGTTTGTTTAGATCTCATTGGAGTTTTTTGAGCGTAAGAAACCTCGTTGGCTCCTCCCATCGGAAACTGTCAGCTGGGAAACATGGCAGCTAACATTGAATGTACTTGAACCACAAACTGATAAAGGTATGGTTAATTAATACACAGTTAAATATTTTACATACCAACTTAAAAGTAGTGTACATATTTATAAGTGTGTAAGAGACTCTCTCTCTCTCTTCCCCTCCCTCTCTGTACTATAGAATGGTCTGATCATCACAAGGCATTGTCAGAAGGTTTAACAGATGTAGTGAGTTGAATACACACTCATAAACATATACATTGACTTGTACAGTGAATTTAATGAGTATATATCCATGCATGGATTAATGTGATAATCTAATTTATTCCCTCCCCCTCCTCTTCTCCTCTCTCCCTTATAAGGTATTAACTATATCACAGATCATTAATCGACCCGAGTATACTCCCCGTAATCCCATGGCTGAGAACCTTGAGATGGTGTTTGATTCAAAATTCAAATCTGTCCAACCATACTTACACAAGGTATACCTACATTATACTTAATACACAAGTACACACATATTACCAGGCCTTTAGTAATGACAGTAGTATTAGCACGGTGAGTGAAGTGAGCCAGAAAATTTTGTCAAGCGACCACGCCTATTTTGAAGGGTGTGGTCTACATCTGGTCACATGACACATAGATAAAAGCACCTTGTTTGGCAGCCATGTTGTATTCCATCGAGAGTGTAGACATTGTAAAGGATTTTGTGAACTGTGAGATTGGTTCAACAAGTGTTGTGTTCTATCAGTTGCTATGGCCCTTTATAGACACACATGTCTCTCCTCACACACATTACACATACCCTATATCCATATCATGTACTGATTGCTGTGATCTGTTATACACATACTGTTGTTGTGTATCAGGTATCATATGAACTGTATTGTTGTTATTGTATATCAGATATTGTATGACCTATTATACACGTATTGTTATTGTTATTGTGTGTTAGGTATCGTATGAGCTACCATCAGAGACTATGGCAGGTACCGTCAGGAAACTCATTCGAAATACGTTTGCCTATAGTTGAGTAATATGAACAGGAAGTGAGAGGAGCTGTAGAGGGATTATCATGAGGTGTACTTCAATCATACGTTATACGTACTGTCACTATTTCGTGTATTATTAGCATTAAAATTAATTATTTTTACCACAATAGTATATTCCAATCACTTAACCTTAATGTATTATACCTAACATTGTGTTTCAATCATTTTTATTTTAACCCCTAATTAATGGATTAATGTATTTTTTTTTTCATAAAATCTTTTCACGTAAATCAGCATCTGTTACATTATGATTATGCCCTAACTCAAATTGTTTTTTTTATAATAATAACCTTTAATTAGAAATATGTAACTAGTAGTATTATAATTATAACTAACATATGCAGGCATGCTTCTGTTCATATTGAAATCTTTATTCTATAAGTGTATAGTATAATGGGCCAGTTTTATGCTTCAGTAAAAGTAGTTATTCTATCTTATGTAAACCGACTCGTCTTCTGTGACTGTAGAGCGACGAATGCCTGCCGCATTTTTCACGCTTATCGTTGTAATATTCGTAATTGTCTCGAAGCTTTGATGCCATTTCTTGGGTGAATTTGTTGTACAAATACGTTTCCTTGAGATCGATTTCAAGTTCTAAAAGTTTTTTGCCACTTTCATCTGTGATGAAATTGTCACACAGGTCTAAGGATTCAAAGCTAGTTGACTTATCAGCTTGTTTTAATTTTAATGCCTCTATTAATGGATTAATGCAATTGTCTTCGATGCCACAATTAATAAGCTTTAAGCGTTTAAGGTTTGTTGCAGGTAAAGTGGTTGGCAAGCTTTCCACACACTTGAGGGTAACTTCAGTTTGGTAAATTTCCAAGTCCTGGAGTGTTTTATTGCTTGAAAGCTGACGGAATAAAGCCTCGCAACTGAGCGTTGATATCCGCCATAACTCGATGATTTTCAATTGGTGTTGTGAAAGTAAAACTTCACATTCTTCTGGTGTCAAGTCAGTGAATGAAACATATTTGAGGGACTGACAATCCTTCAAGGCAGCCATTAATGGCATATGACACCCTTGCTTGATATTATTGTGATGAAAAAGGAATCGCTTGAGTTGGCCTAACTTTGGTAATGCACGAGACAAAAGCTCCACTGATTCTTCAGTGAGGTTATTACTGTCAAGCCATAACTCCTGAATGCTGGACAAACTTTTATGGTCAATGTTTAAAAAATGACCAAGACCATGATCTGTTATCAATGTCAATGAAAGCATTATCCTTTGAAATCGACCAGTGAATGGCTCGTGAACTGAATTGATCCCCTTGCAAAGCATTTCCAAATGAACATCTTGTATAGGACGAAACGTCAACCCCATAGTCCACAGACAATCACTTAAAGCAATCACCTTATACCAAGACACCAGAGATCATTGGGGGAGGGTACAGGCCATGTACGACTTATGCCACAATAGATTTGGTCTTCTCTAATTCCCTTTTTCATGCACTGATGCCTTTTAAGCTCCTTGTAAACAGATTGGATGAATTCGTGTGAGTTCTGAGGCACTTCGCATAGTTGCCGAATTACACTAAACGTATTGATGGCTCTATACTGCTCATAATCAGTGACATATTCTTGTTTAATGCACCCGAAGCCATGTAGAAACTCGAGAATTAAGCTGTACTGGTCACTGAGGTGACCTATATGCTTCATTAAGACTTCAATACATTCTCTCTTATCTTTTTCTTTCATTCTGCTGATGCAGTAAGCTGCCAAGTATTCTTGGATACTCGGATGTAAGAATGTGTACGTTGCCTTTCTACCAGCTGTCGTTCGCCTGACTACCTTATTGAAGAGTCTAAAATCTATAGCATCGCTTTGAAGTGCATAGGGAATTTTTTTGATTGAGTTCACTCTGTGATATGCCAAGGCACACAAATTTAAAAATGGAACATAAATGTTTCGAGGAAAACTAGTAAATTCCCCCAGAGCGAATTCTTGATCATCTTGTAGGAACAGTTCAAGCTCAGAATCTTCAGCGAAATTTAGAACTGATGTGCGTATTAAAGCATCATAAACCATTGTAAAGGTTTCTGGTAACTTTTGCTTAAATTCTTCATCTTCGTTTATGATTTCAGTAAGTGTGGCAAGGAGAAATGGGTTTAGAGTACAACGTTCCATTATTGGCTCGTTGAGTAAAGCGGAATTATTTGGTATGCTGTGATGTAAATTATCTCTCAGATATTGTACTCTACTCTCCTGAGTGAGTCCCTGTATTTCTATTGGGTCTGGAAAATATTTTTTGATTTCATTAGCACACTGGGGTCTGGCAGTTACAACTAAGGAAGCCTTATGCAAACGTGGTACCACCTTATGTTGTAGCCATTTTCCAAGAAAAGAGTTGGGTTCCCGACACTCTCTATTCAGCTCATCATATCCATCTATAATGAACAATGTGTTGGCGCCATAGGTTGTTTCATTAATGTCGGATGTAATCTCGGATTTAATCTTGGATTCCTCATTATTTTCTTCTAATACGCAAGCAAAGAGATCGTCTACTGTGTTTATAGCTAGGTTAGGATATTCTCTTACTTC
>JAYJLX010106993.1:0-21084 GCA_036873525.1 Chalinula nematifera
AGCTTCTGTTCCAAACTGTTTTAACATGTCCCATTGAAATGAGGTTTGCACTGCAGTAAAAATTTGATAGATCGTCTAAATCAGGGAGCTGTTCTTCTCCTTGCTGCTTAAAAAGCAAAACTGCGTTATCGTTAGAATTGCACATAGCCTCAGCCCATAAGGAAACACTGGTCATTAGCATGTAACTCAATGCTTTTGTGGTTGTACTGATTTCAAATTTTATGTACATCCTGCTGACAAAATAGGTGCCTACCACCTAGTGTACCATCAACATCATCCCAAACTGAATCTACAATGCTTGTAATTGTCACACAAGCTTTGCTGCGAAACTTTCCTTCGTTGATTGAGGCAAAGGCAAATGAGCCAAATTGGTTTCATGTGTGTGCTTGTTATTCACACATCTTCACACAACTTTACAGATACAAGTCACTTCTGTGTTTCTTTACTTGAATAAATGCTGTGCAGTACGTGTGAGTCAATTTTGACAAACCTTGGATCTTTAGCCCTCGTTTCCCTTTGTCTTTTGGTGTGTGATAACATGACCTATTGCAGTAGTAATAGTAGCATTGTACTACCAAGTTAAGCCCTCATTTCCCAGTTGATTTTTTTAACTTAATATAATAACCTTTGCGAGCAATTTTCTTCAGAACAATTAACTGTACAACTAAATTTCTCATCGGCGTGTTCCTTCGTCATGTATAATGATATTGATACTTTTTCTTATTAAAAACTGAAAACAAATGGGGCATACTGGCAAGTAACCGGATTCAGATAGTATATGACTGATATGTAATAATTATATGTAATACACTGATGTACATGAAACTGAGGCGGAACACAATAACTTTTTTTGACTTGAATTAAGTTACACATACAATAAATGAAGATGATCATAAAGACACACGAGTCCTTAATCATGTGGCATGACAAACTACAGTTCTGATTGTAAACTGTGCAGCCATGAGATCAACGATGAGGGAAGGGGGAGGGATGACACTTTTTTTTAAGAGGGCGATTGGGGGACAGAATGAAATGCCTTAGACAGCTCAAAGAAGACACAACACCCTGAAAAACCCTTGTCAATGGCTGAATAAATAGGGTTGAGGGCCGAGAGGAGAGCCTCCTATGTAGAGCGACCCAGAACAAAACCGAACTGAAAATCAGATATCACATTGTTTTCTATGCAAACCTCCAGGATGTAATTAAAGATGTGTCTTTCAAGCAGCTTACTAGGAATTGATAGTAGCGAGATTGGCCAATAGTTGGTTGGGTTGAAAGATGTTGTTGAGGTTTTTGGAATCGAAACAATGATGGAATTCTTGAAATCAAACGAAAAAATACCATGTTTTACGATGAAGAGTTGCAATGAAAATCAATGAGAGTGGTAGACTTATGGAGTTGGCTGTAGCTTTAAGCATTAGATACAATGGTCCAAAATTCTCTCGACAGTCCACCTCCATCTTCTCCAAATTTACCCAAGAATTTAACCTGTTAACCAAAATAACACATATACTAGGGGTGGGCGATGTTGAACATTTTCAATTTGATATGACATTATCGATATATCGGTAAATATAAGAAATATTGATATTGTTTCTGATATGATACAGGCCATACCCATAACCACATCCCCAGATTAAACAGTATTAAAAAAAATTGCTTTAATATTAAACTTAAATCACACAACACCACTATAATAGTCTAATCTAAGTTGTTTTTGTTTAGGAAAAGCATCATATCAATTGTGTCTGCTTTTAGGGAACTTCTCACTGAGATAAGTTCCCAGCTAAAGAGTCTTTCGGATGGAACAGAGGTTGCCATCGTGCTCAAGTACCTACGAACACATGGAGCTAGAGTTGGATATACATGAACGTTGTTTTTCACCACTTCAGTGGGCACTGGCTCCTAGGGATAATTGGTGATCAAATGAACTGTTGCATTTCGGTGTAAGCTGATGTTCCCGTTCGTTGATTGGCTTCAGAGGCATGGGTTACCTGCTCATCAAATATCTGCCATAACTGATTCGGTTGATCAGTATGAGAACTGGAGTGAGCAGAGCCATTCTGAGAAGTAGAATTAAGGTGCAGGCTCAGAACTGTCAGAAGTACTAGACTGTTCAGAAGAAACCTCTGACAGTAGTTGTCGTATACCCTTTTCAGCTGCATCTTTATCAGTAAACGCCAGCTTCTTGAAGCAAGGGTCCAGTAAGGTGGCTTGAGCAAGGAGTTTGTTCTCTACCATTCCCAGAAACTTAGTTCTCATTTCAGTGACAATATTTTCTGCCAATGGGCGAATTGTCACTCGTACCAGCAACCGCTGAAGACACTTCATCTTAGAGGCAGACGTGTAATTTCCACCTGATATTTCACGTGTCACCGTCTTGAATGGCGCCAAAATGTCCACCACTTCTCCTAATACTGTGACATGATTTGCTGTCTGTGCCAATAGATTGTTTTGATTTAATAGGCACAATGTGGTTCTAAGGCTTCCTGTTGCTCAAGATATCGTTCGAGCATATAGTATATTGAATTCCACCTTGTATCTACCTGTTGGATTAACTTGTGGTCAGGAAGATTGAGCCCCTGCTGGTTAAGGCAAAGACCATCCATCACTTTTGAGCTGTGGTGGAAAAAGCTCACTATCTTCTTCACTCGCTCTAATAAGGCAACAACTTCCTGATCACAATTAATTGAGGCAGCCACAATGAGATTAATAGTGTGTGCCAGGCAGGCTAGGTGGCTCAATGTTATAATCAATATAGTAAATATCAATAAAATATCGGTTAGTTTGATATATCGCCCACCCCTAACATATACCTCATGAAAATTCAATCGTATAACATTTGTAATAAAATTAAGTAATGTAACGCTTAGGTGTAAAGTAACACCGTCGCATTGTTACTAGGGTGTCCTCAAGTATACTTTCTCTTCCGAGAAGAACATCAACATTCTCTGTTTCATCAAGTGTTTGGGCAATTGAATTAACAATTCCAGGTAATGCAAGATGTCAAGATCTCCCAAGGAATCTTCATCAGCAGTATTGTCTCTACTACAATTGCTCCTAAAAGTATAATCATGGTTTGCTCTACTGTAGCGCTTTCATCCTGTAAATCAAAGCAATATTTGCTATACATAAAGTTGTATAATTATCATACACTGCACTGCATCTCCAGTCATGTGCAGACATGACTGGAGGATGCAGTGGGGGGGTGGGGGGGGGGTGTGATGTGGGGAGGTGTAGATTACCACCATCATCACGATAGTCAAACTCAGTCAATTCCCTCTCAGTACTGAACAGGGCTATAATACATGTCGAAATATATCATAATTGCACAATTCAGATAACTAGACTATATCATTCATGTGACTAACCTGCATGATTGTGCATGGTTTCGTACTGAACTCACTCAATACCACAAGTTGACCACAATTCAAGCACTGTTCTTTCACCTACAAAAAAACATGCATACATGAATGTTAAAATAAAACTAGGCTGATGATCAATCATGTCTTGCTCCAAGGATAGATTTTTTTGTGTCGGTCTAATACATATATTTTACCACTACCAATTACATTCTTCAAATGCTAAGGAGTTTGAATTGACGATTGCTGCAGATATTACATCCAGACTGTTTGAATTTGGTAAGCACCGAAGAAGTTCAAAACCTCTACATCCTTCTAATTTTTGAAAATGAGAAATACTGACCTTTTGAATGCCTCTGATGAAAACATGTCAGAATTCTAGTTTAGAACAGTCTTCGGACCCAGTCCTGCCTTATAATAAGAGATTCTTTGGCCATTGAAGTGCAAGGAACACGAATCGCATCACTTAGACAAAAAAACTTGTCAGTCCAAGTATGTTTTAATTGTTGCCAAGAAATTGACGGTTACGCCTTCAATTAATCTACGTGATTTAATTTATATGTAAAAGAATAGGAAAATTGAATTTATTCATTTGCAACTTAAAAAATAAGCTAGAAAAATTGTAGGCTGAAATCCACAAATTTCAAGCTTTTCTTTTTTGTTTGATGTAACTTTCAAGAGCGTTCAAACAAATCGGCCGTTGTTGTTTTATCACATGAAAATTTCAAGTTGCTGCCATACATAAGAGTAGGAATGCTCGAAAATTTACCTTGAGTTCGTCTTCTAGCCATTCATAGCTCTTCAGTTGAGGCCGCTACAAAATTTGTAGGGATTATAAACTTGAAGTCCTCCTCTATCTCGTGGTGTACCTTTGGTGTGTGATAACATGACCTATTACAGTAGTAATAGTAGCATTGTACTACCAAGTTAAGCCCTCATTTCCCAGTTGATTTTATTTTAACATCCTTTGTGAGCAATTTTCTTCAGAACAATTAGCTGTACAACTATGGATTTCTCATTGGCGTGTTCCTTTGTCATGTGGCTTGACAAACTACATTTCTGATTGTAAACACATTCTATTTTTTTTATCCTCAGAAATCCTATTTTATCTTTTCAAATTCTATTTTCTATTTTAGCTTCTGAACAAAACAGCACTTTGTGCTGATTTGTTTACACCCCATTTTTTCGTCCAACTAAAATGACAGTTTTTGTAGATTTTGAATCGGGTATGAAGCAAAAAATACAATAAATGAACAAAAATAAAACGATGTGCCTCAGTAAGTTGACTAAAATTACAAAAAATAATAATGACATAGCGTAAAGAAGAGGTGAAGTTGAAGAAAAACAAGCATCCATTCATAGAGAAAAAATAATTATGTGCATACAACAAAGAAAGCAAAAAATGAAAGACAAATGATAATTTATGGAAATGTTAGAACATGAATTAAGAAAAAGAACTGAAGTTGAAGAAAAAACCAATGCTTAAACAAATCAAATAAATGTGTAAGAGAACTTGAAGAAATGTCAATGAAAACAATTTGCAAAAATATGTTTTATTTAGTCCGTATTTCAATCATTTATATGATGATGGTTGTCATCTTCAATGTCAACTGCCATTACTTTATTTTTATCTTTCAACTTGTTGTCTGCTGCTGTGAACTCTACCATTTGGCCTTTAGCATGAAGACTGGGTCATCTTCAAGTGAACCTGACATATTTGATATCCATTTAATTGACACTTTAAAAGGTTCAGTTATCCAGTTAACTGAAAACCAGTGACTAAAGAAGTTTTTTAATTAACCCGAGCGTGGGCGGAGGGTTATCGTAGTCGGTTTGTGTGTGTGTCTGACTGTCTGTGTGTGTGTTACCACGTAATCTCTGTGGATACTTGATGATAGAGCTTCACCGACACTCCATTAAAGGCGCTTGCTGTCCATAATTCCATGATTCAAAGGATTTTTGAAAACATATCCAAGGTTAAGACAAAGATCTTTGAGCATTTTGATCTATAGTTTTACTGGTGGCCATTTTTTTTTTCAGCCTGCACCCCTTGAGCACATGTTGTAAAAATTGTCAGTCATGCCTTTTTTCATGGCCTCTCTAGTTCTAGATGTTGATGCTAGCTCGAGGCTATGCTTTATCGTGCTTGGAATGGCATCTAGACTGCCTCTAGTATGGGCCTAGAATTTGTAGAAGTTGTTGTAAAACCATTTATCTTCTGCTGGACTAAATTTTCGAGTAATTGAAAATTTTTTTTATTGTGAAAATGCTGGAGTCTGTCTAATGAAACTGCCAGATGGTCTGCTCTACAAGTCTACTGCATGCTTGTAAGTTTTTACCTAGTTCAGTTGGTTGCTTAAGTGTGAAGAATCTTTACATCTGGTAGAATCTATCATGTATGCTGTGTTTTACTGAAGTGTGTGGTGCATGCGGTATATATGTGTGTGCTGGACGGTGCAGACTGCTAAGATCTACTGGTGTGTAAGAAACTGTGTGATGTCAGGTCACATTTACATGTATATAAAATGAAATGTATATACATGCGTGACTGCGATGGTTCAGCACTTTAGTGCTTTCATCTTAAAAAATTAATTTTCTTAAGAATAATTGAATTTTAATAAATGAAAAATTTTTTTCGATGCTTGAAGTATCAAAGGACAATTATTTTATACTAGAGATCTGCCAGCAGGAGATACAAATAACTTCAGTTTTAACCATTTTCTTTTAAATTGAAACATAATTAGGCTAGCTTATGTACGAAGCATGAGTAGGCATATGGCATGCATGCATTAAAAAACATCTGGTTATTAAATTTCTTATTCGATTAATTGATCAAATTGAATGAAAGCACTAAAGTGCTGAACCCTCGCGGTTATGCATGTATATTCACTTCATTCAAACAAATGTAATTTGACAACACAGCTTTTTTCACACCAGGAAACACATACATATCTTCACAGTCTGGTACATACACCCACACATCAAGCATTTCACAATAACATAGCACATATACATACTTCAATGATTCTTCATACTTAAAACAACCAAATGGACTAAGTAAAAACTTACAAGCATGTAATAAACTTGTAGAGCAGACCATCAAGTACGACATAGTAGCCTAACTTGACACATAGTTAGATAGTCTTGTCCTCAGTCTCGCTAAACTCCCAATCACTAGAAAATACTCCAGCAGCAGATGAGAAGTTGCTCCTTTAAACTCGTTCAAAGAAAAATTTAAGACTAGGGCCTCAAGCAAACTTTAAAACACAGCCATACACCAGAATGACGAAAGGATTCAAGAGGACGCATGTACACGTATGATGAATCTGGAGGCAACATTGGGAGATACTTGTCTAAAATAGCAACAACACAACGATCTGATTCAGGCTGCGCATAGGCTCTTACAACTTTATTTTTAGCTTGGTGTTTGGTATATCTATAAAGATTGTTTTTAGAAACATACTCAGTGTACTCGTAGTAGACATCCTTATTGTAAACCATTCTGTCACTTGGTACCCGTACTAGTTGCTTGACTGCCAGATCATGTTGCTCCTTGACTCCTCTCAACAAGAAATGCAAGCCAATATAGAAGAAGACGGTATGCTGAAGGATTGTAGGATTAGAAAATCCAAGAGTACCTTTTTCGCAACACAAATCCTCATGTTCAATCGACGATATCTTAGCACTTTTAGTTGTAACACCTATTCCATCTCGATGCAGCTGACTATTGACCGAGTCAAGTGTGTGGTGAAGATCCTGAAAACGCAAGTCATCTCTGTCATGAACATTATAAGGCACTTTATTGTTAGCCATCTCCCGACTAAGTCCAGACAATAAATTTCTCAAGCTTGAAGGAGGATATTTTTCTCCATTAACCTTGCGAACTTCCATAACAAACAAGCACAACACATGACAAACACGTTTGGCATCGGGGGAAGAAAGAATATCTACCTCGATATGGCATCATTCACCTTTCTTGTATTGCGCTCATTCAACCATATTTTAAAGGTAGCTACAGCCCACTTAGTACTCTGCTTTGTGTTGTCGGGAATCACTCCTTGTGCTGCTTTCTCCAACGCCTCTTCTTTACAAGGTGAAGAAAACCGAAATTCTTTACCACTGAGATCTGCCGCATTCAACCTCGGTGACTTCCTTCGTGGAACAGCAACTTTGCGCTTTTTCTTTTGAGGCTCATTCGTAGCCATCTCTCTATTTTCTTCCTTCTTCTGAGGCTCATTCGTTGCCATTTCTCAATTTGTACGGCTGGCTTTCTTCTCTAACTTTTGCCGAGCACTTGTGATACGCCCACACAATACTATAAACAATTTAAAGCACGGGTTCCGCGTGCTATACGGGGATTTAAAAAGCACTCAAGGTTTGGTCTCGAGGGCCTGATATAGCACTCGGCTTCGCCTTGTGCTATATCAGCCCTCTCAACGACACCCCTCGTGCTATTAAATCCCGGTATAGCACTGTGAACCATGCTTTAACTATTAGGTAGTGTTACTTTTTGTAATAGTAATACCTTTCTTGATACATCCTCCTTTGTCACTAAACACATTTGGCATTTTCTTGATTTAAAACCTGCTATGAAGTTACTGGCAGGTGTGTCACCCAAAAGCAAACAACTGCTTCATGTACAATGGTTTCCTCATTTCCCAACTGTAGCACACAACCTTCATCCTGAAATTTTATAATACAGCATTTAAACCTGCTATTAAGTCCTGAATATTAATGATGCTTTACAACTTGATGTGAATGCTGAATGGCCAGGCAAAGAAATGAATTGTGATCCTCTAACTTCTACAAAAATATTTATTGCATCATAATTTTTTTTAGTCAGGTTTTGTTCTTGGTATCAGACTCTGAATATGGGTTAACCTGATAATTGTAGAAGAAGCATTGATAAGAGGCATATGGTTTGAGCATTATTCTGAGAAAAGGTTTCAATTGTGTTGATCATGATGTGTTACTTATAAAGCTTCTGTATGGCAAAAATGGAAGTGTAGTGGAGTGGTTCAAAAGCTACCGAAATATAGATTAAGGGAGATACATAGTGATGGCTGTTGTTTTGGTTTGGGTCGTAATGTGCCTCAAAGCTTAAGTTTAAACCCATCATTGTTCTCGTTTTGCATTAATGATCATTTACCTTCTGTCATGGATCCTATGTGTATGTATGGTGATGGTACTATAATTATGTACTTTTACTGAAGATAGACAATATCAAATTTCTCGTTTGCAAAAGGTTTTTTATGCAGTTGATAAATAGATGGGGTTGAATTGTGTTAAAAGCTTGAAAGTCACTTTGTCAAGAACAATGTGCCATCAACACTGTTGCGATATTATTTGTTGATAAAACCAAATATCTTGATATTTATATAATCATTACTTAGAATGGAACTATTACATAGCAGATATCACATAGCAACATCGAGTGTATGACAACTGTATCGTCTTGTACCTCCCCCTGGTATGATTGTATCTCTCCAGTACAAGCTATATTTATAATTATTATCGTTGTTCTAATATTGTGATGTGGTATATATGGTCTGTTGGTGCTTGCTTTTGCCAAACTACTAACATCTCTATAGATCAGTTTCATAATCATGGCATTAATTTGTAAATCATATATGTTTTGGAGATCAAAAATCAGTATGACCAATTTTGGTTTCTTCGCTGCGGTATGAGAGACAAACCTTAACATATGGTATTATGAAGTCCAGAATACTTGAAATTACAAGTGAGGCTGGCGAATAATGTATCTGGTAGAAGTGGAAGGAACCATGCATGTTGTGTTTTGTACCTTAATTTTTTGTACTAATTATGTTATACTACTTCAAAATATAGCTGCAAATGTGTGAAATAGTTCGGATTGTGATTTGTGGGAGTCGAGACATTTAAATAGTTTTAGAACATATTTTTAAATTCATTTTTAAAAAATGAATAAAAATTTTATTGTTACATCAGAGTTTTCTTGTTTGTGCATATTTGTGTATTTTTAATTGTATTTTTTTTTGTTATCAAGGCACTACTAAAAAGCAGTCTTTTGACTGATTGCACTGTTTATTTCCTGTTAAAAAAATACAAATGCAAATGTAGTAATTAATGCACATTTGTTTAGGAGCATCCTTAGGACGTGGCCTATCCAGCAGAGGCCAATTTTAGGACATATATAACATCAACGATTATCAGCAATAACCAGTTATCGGGGTTGTCTGTTTATCCATGCATTCTTACACCAATGTCTGCTGAAGCACCCAAACTGAGTGATAGTGCATAACAAAAGCATTCACCCATTGTTATCTGTAGTACTATAGCATTATCATCCTCAGCCACGTGCTGTCGATTTTCCTGGTCTGATACCAACTTTGTCTCGTATAAAAGTTGTGCAATCGCATTTATCAGAGTACGTCAGGGTGACTCCAACAACTAATTTAAGTTTGCATACCAGATATGTAACATGGTTTTTCATGTGTACAATAGTGTAGTCTGATCTTAAGCCATGGTGGCATTGATTTTCTTCAATTTAAACTGTATTCGCCTTATACAGTCATACAAATACTATATTTGCAGTATTAACCAAAAAATCATCTGTCTACCTTTAACAGTATATGATATGTGCTTATTCCTTTTTTTTACCAGTATCACATGAAGGAAGAAATGGTGGTGATATTAAAACAACTATTTTCTTATATCTACTCAGCCTTGCAAGGTTTGTTCGGAAGACATGGTCTTCCAATTAGGGTTAGCTTATGCTTTTAGCCTTTCAGGGTTGTACAGCTGTATACAAAATTAAATCAGTGAAAACAAATATGTATATATACGTAAGTCAATCATGTCAGTCATATGTTTGAATCAAAAGTATTGCGGAAGTAATTAATTGTTTACATTTTGGATCCTTATGATTTCAATGTGGAGTGTGTCAATTCCTTTGGTTATGTCACTCCATATATACTTTAAATCACCTATACCAAATAGCAAGTAAAATACATGTACCAAGCATGAATAGTATACCATGCACAGTAGTAGTATATACTAGATCATTGATTTATTCATAATAATGCATGTTCAGTGATCATGTATGATACCATGGGCAGGGAAGCAGAGTTTTTGTCACTCGCAAATTATCTAAATGATGCATATTGTCATAGGACAGCACCATTTTCTTTCTCTCTACTCTTGTCTTATCTTTAACTGCCATTAACAATACCAGTAGCATTAAGAAAACCTGTAAGGGTCCTTCAGACCTATAGCCGACATAGAATCATTCCCCATGGACAAGCAACTTATATAGACTGAATCAACTGACTCACTGAGAGATACTCCCCCGATTCATCATTCACATTTTGATGTTTTGCAGCTTCTACCACAGTCATATTAATGGCTGCTCCTGCCCTCTGTAAGTTATTGTAAGTGAGGGACAGGAACAGCCTCGAAGCAACAAGGTTGATTTCGTCATCTGTGATATTCTTCTTCGCAAGGATGTCATCAAGTACCCGTTGTGCTGTAATGGCTGCCATGCGTCTGTGTGGCCACCACCTCTAACAATGAAAAATTGGCCCAGAGTCCAACGTTGCAATCGCTTCTTCTCCACAGTGTCCTTATTGCACGTGGGTATATACTGTCTTCACTATCAAGCTGTTTAGACAAGGACCCAAATGACGTGATGGTATTTGTTGTTCCTATATACATTCAAATGATAATTTTCTTCTGTTTTTTGAAATTTTCTCCACATAGCCCAAAATCTTGCAGTGATCCTACAGTAGTAGTGAGGCCAAAGATAGCATGTAATATGATAAATAGCCCATTTTGGGTTCACTAACATCACTGATTTTTTTATAAGCTCTTTCATTATCTCTTGCATTCCATTTTTACAACATTTCTACCATTGGGGAATTCGAACATGTACAAGCTGTTGTTTGTTTGGGTGATTATGCAACCGAGTGGAAGGTGACGCTATATATTCAGGTCTTCAATGCCATCACTAAAGTTCAACATCCTTTCTGCAGAAGTACTGTCCTCTACCTCGCGTGGAGACATGAGTTCATGTACTGTAAAATTGTACTATTACTATTACATGCTAAAGTATTAAGTAATATTATTACAATTCCTATTATTATTATTATCACCCTCAGCCATGGTGGCATCAATTTTTTTTATTTTAGGCTGTATTGGGCTTAAACGACCTATACAGTTAAAAAAATAGTATATTTGCAGTGTCAAACAATACTCATCAGCTGTCTACCTTGTAATTTATTCCTTCTTTTTAACCAGCACATGAAGGAAGAAAATGGTGGTGCACTTTCGACATCGAAACAACTATTTTCTTTTATCTGCTCAGCCATGCAAAGGTTTGTTCAGAAGACCAATTAGGGTTGGCTTCTTTCAGCCTTTCGGGGTTGTACAGCTATATACAAAATTAAATTAGTGAAAACAAATATTGTATAGCAGAGCTGGAACGAAGCCTCCACTAAGATATTCGAACCTTTGTTGCCAAAAGGTTCACGACTATTGAATATTCGTTTTGTATAAATACTATAGTATGTTTACAAGAACTTGACAAAAACAATGAATTTTTAGCATTACCTCGATATTGGTCTACCAGAGATACTGCTTTGCTGCTGCTGTGTACTCAGCTAAATAGCGAAATTACCAAGAACTCGCAAGAACTAGCCTCTCCACGGGCGAACAGAACTGTAAACTGGCCATTTTGTTTGATAATGCGCACACGTGCACTCAAAAATGGGTTTGACCGAACCTTCAAATGTTAAATTCGACATTCGTATTCGATTTTAACGAACAAATACGAACGAATATTCGTAAGAAAAGAATATTCGTTCCAGCCCTGTTGTATAGGTCAATCATCTCAGTTATATATGTCTGAATCAAAAGTATTTCCGTATGTACTTGGTTTACATTTTGGATCCTTATGATTTCAATGTGGAGTGTGTCAATTACTTTGGTTATGTCACTCCATATATACTTTAAATCACATATACCAGACTGCAAGTGAAATATATACCATGTATAGTATAGTAGATACCATGCACAGTAGTAGTATAATAGATCATTAATTGATTCACAGTAATGCATGGTTCAGTGATCATGCATAATACCGGTACCTGGGAGGGGAAGCGGAGTTTTTGTCATTTGCAAGTTGTCTAAATGATACATATTATCATAGGACAGCACTCTTTTCTTTCTCTCTTCTGTTGTCTTATCTTTAACTGCTGCCATCAACCATACCAGTAGTGTAAAGAAAACCTGTGAGGGTCCTTCAGACCTATATATACAGAAGACAGAATCTTTCCCCACGGACAAGCAACTTATATACATGCATGTAGACTGAATCAATGGCTGCCATGCGTCTATGTGACCACCACCTCTAACAATGAAAAATTGGCCCTGAGTCCAAGATTGCAATCACTTCTTCTGCAGTGGCCTTATTGCACGTGGGTATACTGTCATCATGATCAAGCTGTTTAGACAAGGACTCGTATTACATGATGGTGTCTGTTGTTCCTATATACATTCAAATGATAATTTTTTTGTGCTGACATTACTCTTTTATGACAGCTGGTACATCATGTATATAGTGAATAGTTTGTTTATGACTGCGAATGAAATACATGTTATATACCTTGAATATCAAAGCCACTGGACATCTGCTGGAACCCAATTGTTGCTTTGCCACAGTATCATGACCTATAATTATGTCCAACAATGGACCCTCAATAAAACATTATCCCTATGATGTACTAAACTAACCAGATTTCTCATACCCAATTGTTGCTTTGCCACAGTATATTGTGGCTGCTCTCTTGTCTATGCCTTCCATGAAGTCCTCCCTCGAGCCTAATTGCTTGAAGCAATATATCCCCACCTCGGCATCCTCTCTCAGGTGGGTTTCACATTCAGCATTCCAAAATGCCTCAGCTACCAGTTTTCTATGCAATTCATTGGGCATGTCATCAGTGTCATCTTTTGGCATATAAACAGTGACCTTTCATTGCATTGAAGGTCCACAAGTAATTAAATATGAATCTTATCAATAGAAATATAATTATTCAAAATAATTTATGTATGCATGTTTCCTTAGTGAGCATATTTTGAAATATTTAGCTGTGTTGCTGTGATCATCAGAATTCATCTCTCCAACCATTTCATTATTATACCTTAGCAGCAGCTTCAAATGATCACCAGGCACGGTGGCTGTATACAAGTATATCATATGCATAATGCCGTCAGTGTCAATCATATAATGGCCCACCGTCATGCAATATACCTTACCAAGGCAAACAGTTGATACACTGTCCTATGGATGAAGATGGAAGCCTTTATGTATCATCGTAGTATCTGTATCCCACATAAATTGGTCATATTTGCATGCATTAAGGGAAAAATATGTATTTTACCACGCATGTTTGTGGGCGCAATGATATATTACATCAGTAAAGTATGCTGTATGAGCTCATGCATGTAGTGTCACTCATTGACTAACCTGTAACTCAAGCCACGTGCACACCTACGACACCGAAGTGCAATTTCAACACAGGCACATGACAGAGGTTGCATGGTTGTGTATTTGCAGCAGATGACAGCTAATGCACTCCACAACAGGAGGGCCAATAAATTCCAGACAAATGGCTACTTCTCGCTAAATCCTGCTTTCCATAACACTTCTTTTGTTGGTCATCCAAGTCTGTTTAATTTTGTCAACTCATGGAGGTGACTGATGACATTACGAACAGCACTTGACGATATTTTATCACTCTCAGGTACTACATGTATATGATTCACTATCCTGGCTGTACATTGTTCACGGTAGTTCAAAAACACTGGTGCAACAAGGTTAGCAACCCGCCAAACTGTCACGACAACGTGAAATGGAAGGTCTACAGGAGCGGGTACTGCTGGCAGACTGCTCGGACTTAATTCTAGTACAAGATCCAGCTGTGCCATTTGTCTGAGGAATTGGGCATGGTAAAAGTAGATGATGTGCAGACACATCGCAAGAACCGACATTCCCTTCTTGAATCATTTGTTTCAGCATATTTCCTTTTCTTCCTCACCCTTTACGCTCCATTGCAGATATGTGCTGTTAATGGCATGCAGCACCGAATACTACTATAAATCTAGACTTAATGCACACGTACACTGCGAACACGTGACCAAAAATGGATCTTGTTGGCAAGTGCGCATGTGCTTGATTCTCTAATTCTGTTCTTAGCTAGTGCAGCGCTCATGTGCTGATCAGTCAGTACAGTAGCAATCACTGTGACAGAGAGTTGCAAGGCCAAACAAGCTAGTGGAAAATCTATAAGGAGGTGAATAGTACAGGAATGCAAGATAGGGATTAGTCGTGGACTTATAATTCCATTCAGTAATTCTTTGAAATATATTCAGCGACTTCAAACCCTTTGCTATCATGTCTTTCCTTATATTTAAGTTGTTTATACGATGCATGCAGTCACAGGTGACTTAAGTCCTGGGTCAGGCTTTTACAGCCACAAACATAGCTACACTTCAGTTGATCATAACTCAAGTTGAAAACAACATTTGAGGCCTAAATAAGTTGCATGAAATTGAACTATCCTTAGCTAAGAATGCTAAACACAGAAACAGTGCAAAACAATAAAAACAAATGAGACTGGTACCGCCGGCTTAATTTCCATCAATACTTCAATTCTTGACCTTCAATGAAATGTCTGGTGGGGTTCTCGTTATGCTATCGCTCTCAAATTTCTATGGCTCAACTCAACTTCTGAATGCTACTAAAAAAACCTCCAAACAATTTACAGTAAGGATTTGGAGAAACCAACATTTCATAGGCTTTTTTGCCTGTATTGTGGCGGTACAAGCAGACCAAATACTCATAGAACAAGGTCAGTTTGTTAACGAGGTTTTGATAGAAGTTATATTACACCTTAAAACACTTTTTTAACCAGTTATTGTTTCCTGTATCATAGCGGAACCCCACCGGACTTTTGCTCGAAGGAGAAGCACTCGCCATCACTACTGCTAACAAATAAACAATTATATGAATGAAAACAATTAAAAAAATCATTTGAGCATATAGATAACATTGTAATAATTCGTGCTTATAAATAATTTAGCTTGTATTTAGTTGCACTGAGTGAACATAATTGTCAACTGTCAACTCGTAATAATAAGTATTAGCAGTTGTCTCAGCTTGATCCAGGACTTAAGGTGTCGATCACTTTCCTACTCTTTTTCCTGTTTAGTTATAGCACATGCAAAACCATTTAAAAGAGCAACGATGTTTTTCTAGCTGTTTCTATAGTAGCATGTTTACATGTTAGTTGTACCAAGCCTGTATATATTCAAAAATCAAGTAGTATAAAAATTATTTTAATAGTACCTTGGGTTTGCCGTGTAACAGTGTATTTACATGTATACTCGTTGCATGCATGGTTAGGCATGTAGTTTAACTACATCTTTGGAGCTGCTTATGTACAAATAGTCCTACATGTTATAAATTGAATACATAAAATTTTGTAGTCTTATAGGCTAGTTCACAATATAATGCTGGAACATTGCCGCAAGAAACTGAAATAGAAATTTGTTTTAGTCTGCCGTCTGCATCAAGATTACCGCGAAAAAAATAGTTGGAAATTTCCAGTGCATTCAATATTGTAAATCAGCCTTTAACAAAAATGTTTCACATGCTGTAATTTTCATGTATTGTATTCTGTTACTCATGATATTATATTGTTATTTCTTGTTTTTTTTCTAGTTCTGTTGTATCTGTAATGGACAGCACGGCACAAAGTAACTAATGATAAGCATATAGGGAGTTTGTTGTCAAATGGGACGCTTATACAAGTACAAACATGTGAGTATGCTATATATAGGACTGACTTTTGCTTGATGTATTATTAATCAATCAGTATAATGCATTAGCTCTGTCTCAAAAATCATGCATTTTTTTGCAAGTTCTTCTTCATACCGTTGGATATTTCAAGTGAACTACATTTACATAATACAAAAAATTTCTGTTGTAGCAGTAGGATTGAGGAATTAAACAAATGGTTGCATGAACTGCAGTTACCATAGTTTTTTTTATATACAATTGTCATTAAAACATGTAGAGCATGCATACTTTGACACTTGATCATTACCTCATAGCCTATCTTTGTTCCTTATATGTAGTTATAGCAAAACAAGTTTCATAAGCATCTAAATTAAAATTAATCTTTGTATTTAAGTTTGGTATGAAAAGGCAGATATACATGTACATGTATA
Organism: Chalinula nematifera; assembly: GCA_036873525.1. NCBI lineage: Eukaryota > Metazoa > Porifera > Demospongiae > Haplosclerida > Chalinidae > Chalinula > Chalinula nematifera. Next base: position 16,629 of record JAYJLX010106993.1, read on the forward strand.
CACAGGTGACTTAAGTTATGGGTCAGGCTTTTACATGCATCATGCATTTGAGAGTGATAGCATAACGGGAACCCCACCAGACATTTCATTGAAGGTTAAGAATTAAAGTATCGATGGAATCTAAGCCGGCGGTACTGGTCTCATTTGTATTTATTGTTTTGCACTGTTTCTGTTTCTTTACATGTATACACAGGTGACTTAAGTCATGCGTCAGGCTTTTACAGCTGCAAACATGGCTAAATCATAACTCCAGTTTAGAACAACATTCGAAGCCTAAATAAGTTGCAAGTAGAACCATTCATTGCTAAAAATGCTAAACCCTGAAACGCTGAAGAACGATAAAGACGGGCGAGATTAATACCGTTTTGCATCAATGCTTTCCATACTTTTGAGAAAAAATCCGGTGATGTTCCTGTTATGCAACAGCTCTGAAATTAGCATTACCTACATCTAAACTCAAGGTATCCATGCTATGAAACCCTCGTAACGATTCGCTGCAAGGTTTTGGAGAGATTAGCAATTCGTAGTTTTTTCGCCACCATTTTGAGGTACAAAGAAGCCAAGTACTCGGCAAACAGGCACAGTTTCCTTACTGGGGATTAATAGAACTTAAATTACACCTTAAGGCACTTTTCTAACCTGGTGGCGTCTCCAGTATCATAGTGGAACATCACCGGACTTTAGCTCGAAGAAGAACTCTTCTCCATTACTGCTTATGAATAAACAACTATGAATGATGACGTTTACAATTAAAAAGCTCATCATGTGACTGTATATATTGTTTTGTAATAATAGGTTGCCTCAATGGACAGCAGCTTGTAAACAATTTAGCTTGTATTTAGCTGTAAGGTTGATTGAACATCATTGTCTACTACTGATAACATGTTTTAGCAGCTGTCTCAGCCTGACCCAGGACTTAAGTTACCTGTGTAGTTCATCCTTTCATTTTACGATTGAGGGGGCAGGCAACATATGCATACTCGAGGTTGAGCATACTTAAGGCTGATTCACACTACAAACCTAACAAAACGTAACATTAGCCGTAACAGAAGCGAGTACATAGGAAGAGTATGAATCGTTACCGTAACATAATGAATTGAAATTTTTTCTATTCGTTACGTTACGGTAACGATTCGTACTCTTCCCATGTATTTGCTTCTGTTACGGTTAACATTACGTTTTATTACGTTTGTAGTGTGAATCAGCCTTTATGGGGAAATTGCATGTTCCCCTGCCCACCATGTAATGTCCTGTCCACAATATACTGAGAGCTTACAATAGCTAAAATATTATTGTGATGTAGTAATTGTGACTTGCATGGTTAAAGGGTACCTCTGGTGAAAACCCATTGTTGGCTGAAATGAAAGTGCTTATGTATAAAAGCATTGCTGTGTAAAAGTTATTGCTCAAAGATGATTAGTTTGTGAGATATGGGATGGAATATATAAAAAAAAATTTTAAATCCACCATCTTTAAATTTACTTCCTGTTGGGAGTGTGGTCATGCGTGATGTCATAGCAGGAATTCATTGTTTCAATGTGTGGTACTCCCTACCTGTTTGTGCAGCTCTCCTGCCTCAATGCAAGCAGCTATGGAGCTAAAACTTTGTATTGACAATCTGTCAAATAAATACTATCATTAAATGGGCACTTGAAAAAATTGCAAAGAAACGTTTTCATCAATAAACAAACATCCTTGCTTTGCAAATTTTTTCGCCCATTTGATGATAGTATTTATCTGGTAGATTGTCTCTACAAAGTTTTAGCTCCATAGCTGCTTCCATTGAAGCTTGCAGGAGAGCTGCACAAACAGGTGGGAAGTACCATGCGTTGAAACATTGAATTCCTGCTACCATATAGAGGGAAATTTTCAATAGAGCAAAATTTCGAAAAAATAAAGATATTCTTTTGGAATTTAATTTCACATTTTTAATTTTCAAAAATTAGTAATAATTATGAAATTAATGATTAATTAATTTACCACGCCCATATATCTACACGCGTGCACGTGTTCGTACTGTATATACATGTATACCAATCTTGTTCAGCAATAATGGCTGATCGTTCATCTTTCACAGTTGAGTCTATGATTTGAGGGTACCATGCCTACCAAGACATATGGGAAGCAGCATAGATATAGTACCCGTAAGGGGATTGGCAACTTGTCACGTGATCCGTACTAAACAATGCTTAAGCTCTGTCGCATGGCGCGTAGTTGCTAACTGGTGTAATTTGCGCGAATTTACAAGTCCCTCGCGTTCTAGTAGGAGTCAAGCATAGAGATAAAGAAGCAGAAAAGTGAAGATTTTCCTGGTACTGCCGTAGAAGAAGGAGCACACCTAGAAGAAAGGTATGGCTTGGAAAATACGCGTAATGAAAATCTTTACACCACTGGGTGGTTTTAAAGGCCGGTGTTGCGTTCATATTTCCATGAGAGGATGATTAGCCTCCACACTGTAATTTACTTATGCTTATATGGCTGGGACTTCTGTGCCTTCTATGATGCTTCAGTTGTAGATGTAAATGTTTGGTTCCAACAGTCAGGCTTTGCTACATGCCACTGTACCATTCTCATTACCGTACCAATCTTTTTTTTTGTTTTATAGTTTATAGACAAATATGGGTAGGAGACGATTCAGGTTGACGAATAGAAAATATTGTGAGAAAAAGAAGTATGAGATGCCTTGTGAGCTGATTATTAGGATCCCGCTGTCATCTGTTGTCCTGAAAGCCGATCTAGTACTTCCTGTTCATGTTCCTATATCCCAGTTCCTCTCGCTCGTTGCCCCCAACCCTACCTGTTTACTTAACAGACTCCGATCACTTCCACAAGCTATGCTACCTAATGAATGGGTAATTGAGGGAGATAGCATCCATCGAGGGTTATTTTGCATGGTTAAAAACCTGGCTAACTCTGGAGCAATGATGGTGACGGTTTCTGATCCCAACTGCTCCTGGAACATCACAATTAACAATCTGGACGTGTTCCAGTCAAACAGCGACACTCTACTACCTGGGCGTACTAATTCATTGCTTCGTTTCAATGATCCTCTGTTGAATACGATCACCAAAGTTGTATCACTGCTCAATGAAGCTGATTGCGCAAAACTGTGCATTGGAAATTGTGATGATAAGTTTGACGTCATCAGAGAAAAGAAAAGGGAGGTTCAGTTCACAGAAAGGTATCTATCACCAATTCAGTATGCATTACAATTGTACATAATGTATTTACGTCCTAATTTTGAATCATAGGTGAACTTGTAGCGCTTCACGACGTCCGATGTCTACCTTCCCCAACAATTCGCCACATGGCATGCTCTTTGTTCATTCACAAGGATAGTGCAAGTCCTCGTTGTGACTCCTGTAATGACTATAGGTATGTAGTATTACATTACACGTCTTGTAACACATGCTTTAAAAGCTTTGTATCCTCCTGTAGAAAATGCTTATTTGCCATGGTTTCAAAGAGCATCAGTCAGTCTCTAGCAGTATCCAGTTACACGAATCATCGCTACCTTACCACTCCAGAAAAGGTAGATCGACTCCGGGATTTTCACACGAAAAATCGATCACTTAAAAAAAGGCTAAATGATTTAAATAAAAAGGCAAGAGAAGTATTGAAAGCAGATGGTGTCTTTATAGATGATGAATTGTCGACAGACCTAAAAGAGGTCATGGATGATAGCACTACTATAGTCTCGTCCGATTCTCAGACAATTCCTTCAGGTCTATCTTCTGGAAGCATCAAATGGAATCCTTAGACAAAGTAGGCAAGGAAAAAAATAGTAACAGGTGGCATCCACTTATGATTAGGTGGTGTCTCTATTTGCGATATTTTTCTCGCAAGGCCTACGACCCCGTAGCGTAGCGTCCCGTAGCGTACGCTACGGGATTATTCTAATGCGGTAAAAGCCGATGCTGGATTCTCGCCAGAGGTCGATCAACAGCTTCTTCAGGCTGCTAATTTGCTAACATCTCCAAGCTACCATGGCTTAGCAGTGCTGCTCTTGGATGAGATGCATGTCCGGGAAGAGTTAGTTTTCAATAAGCATAGTGGGAAGCTTGTTGGCTTTGTCAATCTCGGAGATATAAATAATCACCTTACTCGTTTTGAGGAATCACTGGAATCTGATGATGATGATGATGGTGATGAGCAGCCTGTAACCCCACCTCGTTTAGCCAACTCCATTATGGTGTTTATGGTCCGTGGAATTTTTACGTCCCTAAAGTTCCCATATGCCATGTTCCCTTGCTCCTGTTTTCACGGAGAGCAGCTATTCTCATTGTTTTGAGAGTGTGTATTCCATCTAGAGTGAATAGGATTTAAGGTACATGAAAACACATGCCACATGTTAATATCATAGATATAGAACTTGTTAAGGTCCCCCGAAGCGCGTGGGTGGAGGCATTCACAAAACGGGTTTTCACTCACCAGATCTTTGATGTAGGCTGTTTGG
>JAYJLX010107104.1:0-21075 GCA_036873525.1 Chalinula nematifera
TTCATATTGATAGGAGTTGTTCAGTATTGTATTCAGCATTAGGGATTCACATGTGATAGGGAGCCATGTTGTGGACTCAGCAGCAAAACTCGTATAACAGGAAAATAATGAAAAGTATAGGAACGCAGCCTGAACCACACCAAGAGCCGTGGTGTTCATGACTGTACCAAGTGATAAATACAGTAAACTGGACATTCTTTAAATGCGCAATCACATAATGCATCACAAAAACTTTACTATATATTAAGTTAGCAATATACTGTATGGCTGTTAGCTAATAGTTTACTGAACAAGAATGGAAAATATCATAAAACGGGATATTTTCATTGTGGTTTTATTTTTTGTATATGCATGCCTCTAAGAAAATTTAATCAATGAAAATTGTTTACATAATATAGTTGAGCCTGTACAAATTGAGCTCAAAGTAGGAAAATAAACATGAATATTATTTTAGAACACCATGCTACTTTTTACAGCTGAAAATTTCCCATTTTAAGGAAACAGTAAAAAATATGTAAACACCTGCTTCACAAACATGTAAACACACATACACACAATGATTACAACATTGAATAGATATCAATAAGTATCCCATACAGTTCATGTTTCCCAAAATAAACTATTGGATAAGCATTCAAGTTCGCTGCTATATACAAACATACATATATGTTTTGCAAACAGACATACATAAGTGACATTGTGACTGATAAACTTCTTTATGTACATAATAATTATATTATACAAGGCACTGACAACAATTAACAATAGTGAAATTCAATTCTTTCTAGCCAATGGTGAGTTCAATGAGCCTTTGATTTGTTTAGGATAAGGATTCAGTGACTTCACGTTATCCTTCCAGCGTCCCTTACCCCTATTAATTATGGAGGAAAAATATTCGTCAATACTCAGCTGGTGACAGTCTTACTACACGTATAAGGTACTATAATAGTACTGTTAGTACGTACATGTATATGCAATGTGATTAAGCATCTCGCTGAGATATGTGCAATCATTAGTAATTTTGTGGCATACTTCACGACATGTGACTTTCTATTAGTTTTCTTTCCAGCACTATCAGAGTATTCTTCAGACATCTAGTGCAAAATGATAATAATGAGTACATAAAATAAAAACGAAAAGTGGGCGTGTACAAGCTACATCACCATTCCCAAACTGTTAAAAAGAAACATTTTAAGCTTACCAAGTTATTAAGTGACGTTGCTGTGGCTTTCTTTTTTCTTTTTTTTAGTCCATTCAAATATCTCGGGTATGGTATTCTATCCCGAGGAGGAGGTTTGGCCCCTAGTGACATTAACACTTCTCTCTCACCTTTCTTGTCCCTACTTAGGAGGGATTTGGCAGCTGAAAAGTACAAAGGGAAGAATACTAACATTAAATGTCCATAAACTAAGGTGGTATAGAACTTATTACATCGCAAAAAAAAACAAACAAAACAATTAGCTTCTAATACTTTCACTTAATTATAAATTCATACATTAGCAATTAGAATTAATTTAAGTAAAACTATACATAATTATACTCATACAACTCAAATCAGTTTAATCATTGGGGTGAGTCTAAGCGAACCCCACACTAGTCGAAAACGTGTATGCTTGCTCAGTATATGAGATTCCATAACATTTTTTTTATAACTTTCTATGGGGTTATATTTTACACAACAGCAATATTGAAAAAAAAAACGTGTTTAGCAATGAATACCTAACTTAGATTGAGGGACAGATATATTTTAGACTGTAACATAATTGTGAATAATACAGTTTTATGGACATGTAAATTCTTAGCTATTGACTTCAGTGTATGGTACTGAGTTACTTCAACTTGATAACTTAACTGCACGCAAGAACAAAAAACCATGGCTATCAGAATTGCTGATGAATAAACTCTCACAAAGGCTCATTCCAAGTAATGCAATGAATTTGTCTAGTAACACATGTACAAGTACATATGGAGGTATAGAGTTATGGGTAGAGATATTACTGTTATACTGATAGCAGTCTGATAATTACAGGAGTTATGTCACACACACATACTTAATGCTCTCATTTCGTTCATTGTTTCCCGAAAGTTTAATTCATTGTCTTCTAAATGTTTCTTCTGTTTCTCATACACCGCCACTCCGTGTTGCTTGGGTAGATCATCTCTTGACTGTGAGTGACAAGTTAGTACAATAATCTTATTTGAAACAAAATCAATAATATTATTCTATTACCTTTTCCTGAAGAGCTTTTTTAGGAGGCCTTCTTCTCACTACGTCTTGGAAAACGAGAACTTCTGGTTCCCTTTTCTCTTGGGTTTTCTTTCCATTCATCTTACAGTGCCACGCCCACTAAATAAAAGAACCAACCACGTGGGTAGAGGGTGTGTCCACATCCACAAAAAAATAATGAAGGCCATAATACAAAGGGTAGCCTCTGCTAGTGTGACAGGTACTAATAATAAATTTGCAATATAAAACTTTGATGTAATATTTGTTGTAAATAGTTGATGGAAAGCTTATAAGCTCCATTGGTAAAGGAATCTGTGTTCTGCTTGGGATTTCTGTAAAGGACACACCACAGGAAGCTGATTGGATGTGAGTACTAGGAGCTAGTGTGCGTAGATACATATATAGTATGTAGAGGAGTTTTTGGTTATTTGTACTGGTATGTATTAATAGCAATGATATGTTTTAGTGTTGTACCAATTTCCCTATATCTGCTAATTTTCGATAACTGACTTTGTATTTAGCCATGCATTTCATTACAAATAACTAATAATACAGTAAAACTTCCGAATAAAGGACACTTTGGGACCCTATATAAATTGAAGTTCTTTGTCCTTTATAGAGGGTTGTCCTCTTTTCAGAGGTCAACATGTATTAGGCAAGTCTATTTGGGACACTAATGAATGTCCTAGTTTGTTGAGAGGTTTATTATACTATGTCCCTTTCTCGTAGTGTCCACTATCGGATCGCGGAGGTTGTACTGTAAATCATTATTAGTTAATTAAAAACCTTGTAGTTTGAACTGGTCCTAAGTATGTATTTTTTGTACTGTAATATAAATTATCTGGTATCTGCTCTATTCAAGGATAAGTATTTGTATAATTATTGGCAAAATACTATATCAGCACAACTTTAATTATAATTTAGGGTCAAAAAGTTGTTGAATTTGAGAATATTTGATAATCCGGACAATCAAAAACCATGGGACAAGAGCATCTCTGACCTGGGACTGGAGATCCTTTGTGTTAGTCAGGTAATGCTATTATGTATAATTATAGTACTGACAGGAAGTTTACACTTTGTGGGTGTGGTTGGGGTGGGGCTTGCATAACATGTTAACAATAGTATGGAAGAACTATGATTTGTATTTCTTTATAGTTCACCCTCTGTCATGTGCTGAAAGGTAACAAACCTGACTTCCATAATGCCATGAACTCGGAATTATCCAGACCAATGTATGAAGAGTTCCTTGTGCAACTTGGTGCCCAGTATAACCCTGCAGCTGTCAAAGGTTGGAAGAATTTACGAATAGTAATATTCGATATTTTTAATTTTAGGGCTATTTAAGCTATACTTTTACTGCGTTTATTGTACATGTAGGAGGCCAGTTTGGTGCTTTCATGATGGTTAATATTGAAAACGATGGCCCTGTTACATTGGATATTGAATCCCCTCAGTTTCCACCACGTAAAGAAGTAAGTAAAAACTGCACATTTCTATAGCGACCAGTCATAAAGGGGGTGTGGTCATTGATTGTTTTTATATATATGTATACTGTGTAGAGGAAGCCTCAGCAACCTCCCAAGAGTAAACTACCTCCTCAAAAGCAAGAAGATAAAACAGAGACAACTGAACCTGAATCATAATTTATTATCACCCTTCCATTTTCATAATTTATTTATGGTTTTTTAACTATTATAACTTAAGCCTTTCGAAAATTGCACAATCAGCAAATTAATTAATTGATTAAATTTGATTTTAATTAACTGTGGTGTGAAATTTATTGTCAATTCAGCAATGTAACACTAACAACAAATTTTTTGCATGAATACCAGTTATAATGCTAGCAGGAGCATTCTTAAAGAGTGACCAATTAGTGTCCAATGGTGTTGCCTATTTATGTGGTACCAGGGGAAAGAGAAGAGTAAGGAACTTCTGTGGAAAGCTGTCTTGTATCAAATGGGGGTGTTGGTCTCATTGGAGGGTCTGGATGACTATCCTAATGATAGTGATATATATAGTCCTGTGCTTAGCATGGCTTAGCTCAGTTACTTATGTGTATATCACATACGAGCCATTCTCTGCCTTCAAGACATGGTATTTGGGTTTGCTATATATCCTGGGAACAACTGCTGTGACCTTTATTAGTGTTAGACAACACTGGATCCACTACACATCACCTCCTCTGCAGAATTGCATTGTCCAGATCGCACTGTTTGTTCAGTTCTATGGTTATTACAGTGTACGTATGTGGGTTAGGTGTGCATGTAGTCTAGTGCCATTCATTTACAGTGCATGCACTATATTCATGTATGTGCTGTATTCTCATGTATGCATTCTTTCAATTTTCCATAGTGGTTAGCTCTTCGATTCCCTAAGGGCTCTGTCTACTTTAGTGCATTCAGGGAGATACAAGAAGCGTATGTGATATATGCTTTCTTTGAATATCTCCTCGCATATCTAAAGATCATTCATCACTCAGTGGGTGTGGTAGATTTACTGTCTCAGCAACCTCCACAAAGACTGTGCTGCTGTTGTGTATGCAAGGTTCCCAAGTGAGAGATTAACCAAATAATTTAATCTTTAAATGGGGCAGATTTATGATAATATGTTGGTAAATTGTATGGGACGATTCGACCTTAATTTGACACTGTGGTTGCCTCCTGTACCATTAAGCAAATGTAAAACCATGCACCATGTTATTTCCACCTTGGCCATATGAACTACAGTCAATTGTATGTGTTTATCTCATTTGCTGTAGGTACTTTATCAAGATGTGCAAAATTGGTGTATTACAGTTTTCTGTAGTAAGGGTAGTTTTGACAGCTGTCACTGTGTAAGCTGATGTCCAAATATAGTATAACACTATAAATAAGTGTTTATTATACTGTCCAATAATATAAGTTGGATCTATATAATTGTACCACCTTGTATATAACTTAATTAAGCCTAGTTTACTGTCTATTGTATATCGGTATCTAATACAATAATAGCATACATTTGTGTAAAATGTGTGGGCAAATTCAGACACTTCTTATGTATAGTGTGTTTTGATCTATAAACTTCAATGTTTCACTGTATGTTCTGTTCACTGTAGGGGCACAGAAATTGCAGGTGTGTATGGTGAGGGTAGCATAAACTTCAGCAGTGCTTATCCTTATGTTCAAGCATTAACTGTCATTAGTCAAATAGTAAGACAAACAATGATTGTAATAATGATCCTTATACTGTATTACATACAGGTGGCAATGGCATTCCTTGCAATGTTCTACAGGGGAACGAGCCAGCTCCTAAAACCAATCAATCCACTCTTGAAATTTGCAACTGTCCAATGTGTCATATTTATCACATCATTGTGAGCTATAGCCCCACCCATTTATTGCATACAGCAGTTGTAGCCCCATAGAATGCAGCCTGCAATAGCCCCACTTATCTATTCCATAATATTTATCCAGAGGAGGTGCGACATGACTGAGGCTTAATTTGTATTACTGAGATCCACGTGTGTTAGTAATATTTTGGTTGCAAAACCAGCTGTTTCTAATAGCATTTTGAGACTTTAATACGATTGCATACCATGCGAGATCCTCATATACTCTGATGTTTTACTCTTCTTTGAAAAGAAAAGTGTTTAATGGAATATGAAATCAATAATTAATAGTAATTGGCTGTTAGATGGGATCTCATTGATAGCCGAAATTGCCAGAAATAAGCAGGAAAACAAACGCTGCCATTCACCCTACTCTCTGCCATGGGATTTGGATTCCATTTTCCCCCGAACAAAACTGGGTCACGTGAACTTGTCACACCTCCTCTGATGTTATCTGTATTTATTTATTCTACAGCCTTAATTAATGTACTAAGTTTGTATGCAGCAGCTATAGCCCCACCCAATTATATTGTATGCAATGCAGCCCCACCCATTTATTTCCATAACTAGTGATGTGTTTATTTATTATTCTACAGCCAGCAATTGCTTCTTAGTATACTGAGTAGATTCGTTATAAGAGACAGTGAAACGTGGGAGAAGCTAGGGTTCAGTCAAGCAGGACAAACTGATCCATCTACTGGTATTCAGGTACTTTATGTCAATCACCGAGCAATGATATTAATTAGATCCATGATCATATTTTAATTTTAGAATTTATTGATTACAATTGAGATGTTTGTGGCCAGTATTGCAGTGTTCTTCATTTTCTCTTATAATCCATTTGTTCATCATCCAAATGATGGGGACGTCCCCGTTATTAGTACCTGTATTAAGGCATTTCAGGAAGAGGAAGTAGTAGGACTAGAAAGAGAAGAGGAAGGAGTAATAACTGCAGGAGCAGCTATGGCAATTACATCAAGTGGAGTTGGTGAAGTGCAAGATGAAAATTCTGTCATACAAACAAGTTATGTTACTTTGTCATAATTATTATGATTGATCTGTTATTTTTATTAGAAGAAAAATAATTAGGCGCCCACTTGCGCGGGGTGGATCAGGCCACTTAATGTAGGCGTGGTCACCTACCCAGAAAGGCAGAAACTTGTTAGGCTACTTGGCCCTTTCGTTTCGGTTTCTTCTTCATCTCTTTCTCTCCCTCTCGTTTATTAATGCGTATTTGTTGACTGTAATATGGCACTGAAAGGACTCAAGAGAAAAATAGTCGGTAATTTATTAGAGTTTTCTTGTATCAGGTGGCGTTGCTGGAGAAAATGGCGGTTAGTAGTAGCAGTGGCTGTAGCGATTCTGTACGTCCTTGTCTTGCTAGTGGTCCTTCCTCTGATGATATTTGGATTATACAAAGTCCATGCTAAGGCCCAATTCTCTGCTTGGTTCGTTGCAGCTGTATTCGTTCTGTTAACCATCCCGATATTCTTGGCTAACCTCTTACAACATCTATTCAACTACACTAAGCCACACCTCCAAGCCTACATAATGAGGATACTGTGGATTGTCCCAGTCTACTCTATCGACAGTGTAAGTCAAATACTGTTAATTTACATGGTATTGAACTTCATAGGGGTATGTATGGTCTCAAGTCCCATAATGCCATGTTGGCTCCTTCCTGTCACATATTTTACAGTTTGTTCAAGCCAAACCAATTTTAGGGCTATTTTTTATTAGTATAATATACTGAATTAAAGTTTGCTTGCATGTGGTTGGGAGTTAAATACAGTATTATTATGATATATAACTATCTTGTAATAGTTTAAGTGATTAATTTGAGTTTACGGTCGTATCTAATGTGTTAAGTTATACTGTAATCATTTGCTATATATCTGTACTTAATACATTATAGTGTACTATAGTGTCTTTTTTTTCCCCCTAGTGGTTAGGTTTAAAGTTTCCCGCCACCGCAATTTACTGGTCAACTGTACGGGAATGCTATGAGTCATACGCTTTGTATAATTTCTTAGTCTACTTATTGAATTTCCTGACTGAAGAATATGTACTTGCGGACACCATGGAAACCAGACTCCCTGTCACACATCCCATCCCCTGTTGCTGCTGTACTCCATGGCCCAAAGGAATGTTAGTTATTATAACAGACTCCATTAGATATTACAGTGACCTTGATTTTGTCACTATAGACGGTTTATCAAGTGGTGTAAGGTGGCTGTGTTACAATACGCAGTGGCCAGGCCTATTTTAACCATACTGGCTCTGTAAGTGTTCATATACATAGCAATATATATATGTATACTACTTGTTTGTGCATTGTAACGTAAATGTGTTGATAATTGAGCTATAGCATTGCATATACTGTACATGTGTTGTAATGAGACATGTGTATGATACAAACTGATGGTGTTTACTTTAAAAGCACTTTTTTGAGTTTTTCTCCCCACCCCTCCCCCACTTCCCCCTCTCCCTCCTTCCCTCCCTCTCTCTCTCTCTCTCCTTTTTATATAGCATCTTTCAATGGGCTGGTATTTACGATGAAGGTCACATTAGGCCTGACAGAATGTACGTATATATTGCAATTGCTAATGGGACCAGTCAATCGGTGAGTTTTTAGTTTTAATGTTGTTGCTTTCCTATCAATGTCTTTATCTCACCTCAAATCATGTGATATGCCTCATATGATTAATTGGTATGATAACACTTTACAGTCACTTACACATTGGACTACATGTATGCATATAATAAGTATAAGGACATTGTGAAAGTAAATAATTTGGATATGTATGTTGTTACCTTTTTTACTTTACATCTCTTCTTTCTCTCTCTCTCTCTCTATCTAGATTGCATTGTATTCCCTGTTTTATTTTTATAAAGGACTACGAGATCTCCTTGAGCCAATGAAACCTGTCCTGAAGTTTGGAGCCATTAAACTCATTATCATTGTTACCTTTTGGTCAGTAAACCAGCTCTACCTACTAATAAGGGGCTTTGCTGTATTATTATACTGTATTATTTGTTTTACAGGCAATCGTTTATTATATCACTTCTAGTTAAGCTTAATGTTATTAAACAGAGCGTTGCTTGGGAGAAGTATGGCTTTGAAGATGTTGCTATCAGTATTCAGGTAAGTAGTTGTACGGATGAATGAATGTTATCTTGTTGCTTTTTCAGTTTGTATTAGTGTAGTGTGTAAACAATGTTTAGTATCCTTATTAAGGGAATGACGAAAGTATTTCATTATTCCAATTAAGTGAATTAAGAAAACATTTCTTTATTATTCTATTTAAGTGAATGTGGAAAAAATCTTTCTTGTTTTGTACGTGTAGATGTGACAAAATGTCTTTACCACTTATAATTTAGTCGTGCAATCTTTTTATATTGTTGTGTTTGACCTGATACGTATTAATGTGCATCCTATTTGTACTTGTCTATTTTAACTAGGACTTCCTAATCTGCATCGAAATGTTAGTTGCAGCTGTTGGATTTTACTTCATATTCTCCCACCGTCCTTACATTGATCCAGCTGCCACTCAAATACCCTGTATCCAGTCCTTCATAGAGATGATCGACGTCAGAGACATTTATGGTGACGTTCGAGAGAACTTTGTCGACCCGATTCCTGTTCCTGGGTTACCAAAGAGATGGAATAGGAACAGAAGAACGGAGCAGGTATCTACAGAGGAAGTCCCCCTTATTAATTTGTCAAGGAGTTCTGTTGGATATGACAGCGGTGACGATAGTCGTGTAGCCGGAATCAGGGCTGAGCGACTGGGTACAGGGGAGGAATCATTGGCTATATACAGTGTCAATAGTCAACAGACTAATGATACAACTGATCATCGTGACACAACTCCACCTCCACACAATACTACAACTACTTCTGGAACAGTATCCAGCTCTGATGAACAGGAGACAGCATATGTTAGGGAGAGAAGAAATAATGTTAGCAGTAATGCAAGTATTGAGTCTTGAAGATTTTATTATTTTTTTTAGTCAACTTTTAACGATAATGACTGTTGTTTTAACCAATTCGTACGCAGAATTATTCATTCAAAAAAAATTATTTATTACAAAATGGTGGGAATGAGGTTTTTCATGAGTTATTAATAAAATTATAATATGTCCAAAATATATAAATAAAACTTCTCATTAATTTATTATTTCTTCAGTGGTGTCTTTAAGGTTTTGTCCTCTGGTTTCTATTTTTAGAAACAATGCTGCAACGAATTGAAGGAGAAACATGGATCCCCAGACAACTGGTGAAAGCCAAGTATACTTCTTGGACACCTCGGCTAAATATCCGGCTGCAAATGTCAGCCCAATCGAGAATATTGCCGTAATATTTGTAATGAATGCGATTGCCATGACTCTAATCTCAGTAGGGTAGGTCTCAGCAATGTATACCATTATAACAGGTATCATTGGTACAAGGAGGAAATATATTAGAACTGTTAGTACTGGAATAGAGATGCTGTTTTGAACAAAGGCTAGCAAAAAATATAATATGACTAGTATGAGAGACGCCATCCTGATGGTATTTTTTCGTCCAAACTCCGGCCATTCGACAATTATTGCAAGAAAAAAGATTCCAGGGATTTCAGCAACGAATGCAATGAAGGAGCACACGTACGGGTTAACTCCAAGAGATTTCAGGTTATATGGCAAAAAAAGTGTAGTACCGTAGGATATCATTATTTGGAATGAGTAGAGTATTATTAGGGACAGAGTTTGCCGTCGCAATGAGGGTTTGAAAATATACGATAACTTTTTCAAACTTGAGCTCAGAGAATGTGACGATCTCTCAGTGGACGAATCACGTGAAAGCTCTTGGACTTCCTTTGTGAATTGCGCTTTTGAAATAATGTTTTCGAGTTGTTTACAGTTGACTCTTGCCATGATGCTGAACGTTCTCCATGCCCTTTCCACCTGACAAGTCCTAACCAGATATCGTGGGCTTTCAACGTAGAATATGATCCTGAAACCGATTGCTATAAATGCTGGACCTGAAGTGAATAAGATTAAGTATCTCCAGCCCATTTTCTCATCCAATGGCACAAGCCACCATGCCGCCCCCGCAGTACCACAGGATGCAACGGCAATTATCACATTGGTTAAAAGGGTGACATTGGCTCTTTTCTTTACTGGTAGAAACTCTATAAGTGTTGGATAACATAGAACGATTATCCCACCAATTCCTACTGATGCCAGCATACGCAGCGTAAGGAACACATAGAAATTGGGTGAAAATGCAGATGCAAGTACCAAGCAAGCTGTCCAAACCAAACTGATCAGAAACGGCCAAAACCTGCCATAGCGATCAGCCATATAGCTGAGGAAAGTCTCTCCGATCATGTTTCCAACAAATGTTGACGCAGACACAGAAGAGAACACCAGTGGGCTGAGGTCCCATTGGTTCATTAATGGTATACTTATGAAAGCAAATGTTAGTGCTTCACCAATAAAAGCTATGTACGTTATTCCAATGAAACAGAACGCAATGATTTGAAACATACCAAACCCGATTTTGCTGAGGAGATCATCCACAAAATCTCCCATTTGACCATTGTGATGACCTGTATTCATGGAATGGCTTGAAGGATCTGCCGTTAAGTTTTTTATGAGCTTGGAGGTTTCCGAGGTGCTTTCATGCTTTCTTGTATCCATTGCAACGAAGCCACATACAAGGGCCACCACATACCTCTGCCTTTTACCTTTGGCTTGTCACATGCCATGTTCATCGCCCCCGCAAATTATGCATCACGTGATATCCGCGTTGCCATGTGCGCGCGCATATGCAATTTATTTTTTATTGGCGCGCATGAATAATTTTTATAGCACCTGGCTTTTTTTTCCGTTTGTTTGCTGACTTTGGTCTTTGGAGTGTTTTTCTTCTACGAATCGTTTCTCTTTCGTTTTAGCACTTTCTCATTATATATATATCTATTTTTCTGACGTATCTGAAGCATAAAGGTGAAAGATAAAATAAATAAAATGAAACTATAGGGGGGAAAAATTATTATTATTTTTTTTTCCCCAAAAGTGTGCTCTCTCTCTCGGAGTGAAGTAAGAGCAGCTGTCCGCAATGTCCGAAGGACAAGACCAAGATGAAGGTGGTGGGGGAGCTGGTGCAGACCCAAGACTGGAACTAATGGAGCGCTACACTCTGAAAACATTGAAAATAAAGAATGACAAGTGGGCAAAGGTAAAGTGTAAAAAAAAAAAGCAAAGTAAACATTTCCAGCTGTTACACTTACTTTGCTTCAAAAAATAGATGCTGAGTCAAGAAGATAATGTAATTACAATAAACGATTTTCTTGAACGAGCTGAGAAGCAAGTCCTAATAATATGCCATGAAGCAAATGGTCAACTGTCACCTTGCACGTCGTTCATGGCTGCAGCCAAACAAAAGGCTGTTTATTTCATGAAACGCTCTCCACAAAAGCTCAGCAAAGAGAACACTAAAAACCTCTTGTATGGAGACATGTCTCACCTACCTTTGGAGCAGCTATCATCGGCAGTTGAATCAGTAAGACAACAATACACACTAACACTCATTTACAAATTAACTCCTTGTTTCGCAGGTTCTGGTTCCACTACTCTCCAATAGCAACAATCACCTCAAATGGCCCCAAGTTGTGTCACAGGATATCACAAGGCATATTGGATCACTCAAAGGCGATGTATATGTCCTTTCAGGTCAAGTCAAAGGGAAGACACTGCTACCATTACCATACCAAGCTGAAGCTATCATCAGGGCTGCAGATCTTCATGAGGAGTAAGATAGAAAAATGTGCATTACTTTATCCAATTACCTGTAATTAACTACAGGGGCAAACCCTATGATAAGGGTATGATTCATGCCATTGAGTCTGTTGTGATTGAATGGGCCCACCAAATCCGTGATGTTTTAAGAAGAGACTCAGCCCAGCCCATATTGGAGGGTAAGGACCCTGGTCCTTTATTTGAAGTGGAGTTCTGGAAAGCAAGAATGTTTGACCTGGAATCCATTGTCGATCAGCTGCAAGAGGAGAAGGCTCAAAAGATGGTGAAACTATTGGAAAAGACACAGAGTAGTTATCACACTGCATTTAAAAGAATGGTAATGCAAGACATACATGTACATGTACTGTAACTATTCATATATTAGTTTAAACTTTGTCTTTTTTTTTCTTTGCTTTAGATGGTGGATATCAATGAAGCATTAGACGAAGCTCAAGACATTCACATGTTTCTGAAACCATTGAGAATTCACTTCGAGGAGATGGAAGAATGCGATTATCTTGAACTGGAAAAGAGGATTCCTCCCATGTTCCACTGTGTGTGTCTAGTCTGGGCCAATTGCAAGTCATACCAACATCCTGCTAAAGTCGTGGTGCTATTACAAGAAATATCCAATCTCATTATTACACTGGTAACTTAGTTGAATAATACTGTTATGTGTAAATGTTACATGTACGTGCATTTTGTAATCTTAGAGTCATAATTTTGTATCTGAGGAGATATTGAAATCAGAAGCTGAAGAAGGACTTGAAAAAATACACGAGACTTTAAAGATATGTGACCTGTTTGTTGACAGTTATTTCATCCACAAAGACAAAATGGCCAACTATTTCAAAGACAAGCCAGCTGTCCTTGAGTGGAGATTTGAGCCCACAATGATATTTTGCAACCTCAAAAAGTTTATCAATCGGTTGAAGACTGTGCAGGTGCATATAATCTCATACAATACATGTAATTTAGTATACTGCATGTATTGTACATGTATGCAGTGTGATAATACTGTACTTTATATTGGATAGGATTTCTTCCAATGTGTGGTAGAGTTCCTCAAACTGGAGAAAATAGAGTTTGGTGGGTTGCATGGGAAGTGGCTGAGTGAGTTGGTCCAAGAGATGTTCACGGATTTCCAAGACATCATGAATCAGTTGTCCAATAAAAACTACGACCCACTGGTTCTTGACAATGAGGTACACATGTACTGCATTATATGTGTAGCACGCACAATGACATGTATGTTCTGTAGTACATGTCCATGTACGTGTACATATGTACATGTATATGTACAGTACATGTAATATGAATATGCCATGTACTGCTTATTTGGCATATTGTGCATTCTTTAATTGCATACTTTGTTTTTCCAAAGGAGTTTATGACTGATTACAAGTACTTCAAGAATGATGTCAATGATATGGAACAGAGACTGGGCAATATCTGCTGCAAGGCATTTGACGAATGCACCAATTGTGAATCAGCTTTTAAAGTTAGGGGACACACTAAAATAGCATGCATTCAAACAACTCCATATGTTATATACTGTGCGTTTCACTAGTACCGCTTTGTTTTTCCCCTGTTAGCTTATTGACATGGTTGGTACTCTGCTGGAAAGGCCTATTATTGATCAAAACTTCCAAAGCAAATACGCCATTTTGATTGATATGTGCGACAAAGAACTGATTGAAGTCAAGAGACTGTTTGACTTACAAATGGCTTTAGCCCAGTCTCCAAGTGGAGCAGCTGTTAACAAGAACATGCCCCCTGTGGCTGGAGTACTACGATGGTGTCAGGAATTGAGGGAAAGGACACAACTATCATTGGAAAAACTGAAAAAAGTTGAACATGGGTATGCACATGTACACGTATCGTACATGTACTGTACATGTACTTGTTTCAAGATGGTATACATTTACATGTGCATACACATACATGTACATGTACATATACTGTACATGTAAATCTATTCGTATCGCCCTGGCATAACCACCCAGTCAGTGAAACTAAATAGAAACATGTATGAATGTTACAGTACTTACACATGTATGTACATGTACATGTATTAAATTCTTTTACATGTACATGTACATGTAAGTACAGAATAGTCAATGCAGTGATGTGCACACAATAAAATACATTTCTATACTTCTTTAGAGTCAAGGAGAGTGCTCAAGCAATTGTTGTATTTGAGAAGTATGATGAAATGATGCAGCATATTGCAAAGTATGGTACAGTATCACCTGACTCACCCCATCTGATTGGTTCATAATATTGTTTTCTTTAGCTATGAGAAAGTGGTGTACGATAACTGGGCTCAAGGAGTTGATGCTATTGCAAAGACTAACTTGGAAAAGCCACTCCTGAAATGGGAGGGCAGCAGTGATTCAGTAGAACTGCTCAAAGTTAACTTTGATTCGGAGGTCAGTATACAATATGAAATACATACTGTACATGTACTATACGTACATGTACAGTACATGTACAGCGTAGCAGTACATGTACAGTATAACAATATACAGTACACTCTGTATATGCTTATTGTGTCTCATGTACTACATGTATTTTAGCTCATTGCTTTATTGAGAGAAGTCAAGTACCTTCAACAACGTGATGCCGATTCTGACCAGCCAATTCCAGAGAGTGCTGTAGCTGTTTATACACAGCATGATACATACAGGAAGTTTCTACAGAATCTAGACGTCACCGTAGTTCTGTATAACAAGGTACAGTACAGTACAGTACACATCCTCCTAATGCATTTGTGCATACAGTTATGTACTTGTGAATAACAGTCGGAATATATAATGTACATTTTACATGTACTGTACATGTAGATGAAGGAAGATGTTTTAGATGTTGAGGCACCTTTGATCAAAGGTCAAATGGATAACATAGACAAGCAGTTGCAGAAGGCTGTGACAGAGATCAACTGGACAACAGAAGGTACTGTTATTTCGTAGTACAGCACGTACAGTAATAATGCTCACTAATGCTTTAAATAGATGTGTGGGAGTACATTGAGGCTACTCGTGATATGGTGAGAGATCTAGAGAGAAGAGTGAGGCTGGCCAAGTGTAACGTTGAGTCTATTCACACTATCATGGCTAAATGGTCATCATCACCTTTATATCAACGCAAGGAAGATAAGAAAGGAAGCCTACTGAATTTAGAGGTACTGTACATGTATACATGTACATGTATATGTAATAATTTTATTTCATTATGACATTTACAATTACTGTAGGATCGTGAGGTTGTGAAGAAAGCATATTATGAACTGGTTAAGCAAGGGGCTGACAGCATCCATGTCCTGGTGAAGGAAAATCTAGACCTGTTTCAAGCTGACAGCTCCTCTGAGATGTGGCAGAAATACCTGGACTACCTGGATGAAATCATAGTGAACGGTCTATTCCTCTGTATTCAGTGTTCTCTTCAGTACATTCTTAGCAACACTGAGAAGGACAAGACAGATATGCCACCATTATTGGAAGCCAAACTGGAACTCCAAGCACCTGAGATGATCTTCATACCAACCCTCGAACAGGAAGATCCCAATGGCTTTATAGCACTAGTTGAAGACCTCATTGAAGAGATCCTTCACTGCGCCTCTTTAGTCCCGAGAGTAGCTGTGCACAAAGAAATGGAGAATTATTTAGTTGATGTAGAGGAGATCGGAGAACTGTTGGATCAACGTGAAGAAATACTCACTCGAGTATCAAGTGGTATAGAGAAAGCCACTGAGCACTGTCACTCATTTGAGACATTTGCATATTTATGGATCGATGATCGACAGGAGTTCATGAAGCAGTTCCTCCAGTATGGGCGTGTGTTAACAGCTGAGGAATTGGAAGCAGCAGGAGAGAAGGGCGTGGATGCTACTCCGCCTACTTTATCACAGTTCAAGGAGCAAGTGGACAGCTATGAAAGAGTGTATGATGATGTATTGGATTTCAAGGTTGGTTTACAAATACGATACGTACAGTACATGCGTACTTACCTTACAGTACATGTACATGTATGTATAATGTACATATTCAGTACATAGAGGTTTGTACTGTTGATTAGGGCCTTTTATGTGACTTTACTGTATGTTTTTTTTATACGTAGGATTTTGTGATCATTGACTGCTGGTTCCGAATTGATGTTAAGCCTTTTAAACAAGCGCTCTTGAACATAGTGAAAAGATGGAGTTTCATGTTCAAACAGCACCTCATTGATCATGTAACCAACAGCCTTACAGACTTGGAGCAATCTATTCAAGTATGCAATCATAAATTACTAGTGATAATGCATGTACAAGGATAGGTGTATAGTGCATGTACAGTAGTGGCCAAAAAAAAGTTCACATTGTGTACTATGTACATGTATACATGTATGTAATTGAATGCTGTTAATTTTAGAGAGCTTCAGGAGGTTTGTCAGTTGAGATTGAAGAAGGTGACTACCATGGACTTGTTGAAGTAATGGGTCATCTGATGGCTGTCAAGGATCGTCAGGAAGCCACTGACAACATGTTCGAGCCTCTGAAGCAGACCATTGAACTACTGAAAGGATATGGCCAAGACATGCCTGAAGATGTCATTCAGAAGCTTCAGGTACAATGTACATACATACTATACATTATTCAATAATGCAATACACTGTATATATGTACATGTACATGTATGGTGGTTTATCATCTCCTGGATTATTTGTCATGTACATGTATATTATGCTAGGAGCTACCAGAGCAGTGGACTAATATAAAGAAAGCTGCAGTTGTAATGAAACAAGCTGTAGCTCCCCTTCAGGCCAATGAAGTCAATATACTTAGGAGAAAGCTCACTTCGTTTGATGTAAGCATTAATGTGCCATTCTTTCTTAAATATAATGTACATGTACATGTGTATTCATGTAAATGTATTCGTTTTCCATGGCTTTCGTTTAAAGGTCAAACAGCATCAGTTTAGAGAATCATTCAGGAACACAGCTCCGTTTGCTTATGATTCAGAAAATGAATATCATCGAATTGATAGGGTGAGAATATACATGTACATGTAGTGTACAAATGTACTGTACAGTGTGATGTACACGTACATGTACATTGTACGTATGTACATGTACATGTACAGCTGTATGTGCATACGTATACACTACATGTATGTACATGTAAATGTACATGTACCTACATGTACACTATACAATATACTGTAAGTGTACAATTTTATGTACTACTGTCTGTACATGTAGGCTCATCTTAAAGTGAAAGCAATGGAGGATGAGATGAACTCCCTCTATGAATCGGCTGGTTTATTTGAAGTCAGTGTTCTGGATTTCAAGCAGTTGAAGGCTTGTCGGCGTGACATTATAATGTTGAAGACACTGTGGGACATGATAAACCTTGTCAAGTGTACCTTCTCTGATTGGAACTCCACCCTTTGGAAGGACATCAATGTCGAACAGATGGACATGGATTGTAAGAAATTCGTCAAAGACATCAGAGGATTGGACAAAGAAATGAGAGCATGGGATGCGTTCACAGGTACGTTTAGTACATGTACTAAGTGGTCTCAGTTAGAGGGCCTTTCTTTCCTCATGCAGGTCTTGATTCAACTGTGAAGAACATGGTGACATCTCTCAGAGCTGTTGCTGAGTTGCAGAATCCAGCCATCAGAGATAGGCATTGGCTGCAACTGATGCAAGCTACAAGTGTGAGTGGAGTGTAGTAATTTAAGTACAAGGTTTTTATTCATTTTATTATATTCTATTGCACCTCTATACTGTAGGTTAAATTTGATATGTCAGATAAAACCAACCTTGCTGATTTATTGGCTCTAAATCTTCATAACTTTGAAGAAGAGGTTAGTTGTCTCTCTCTTGTACGAACACAGCACAAGATCCATCTTGTTTACAATTTAGGTTCGTAATATTGTTGACAAATCCACCAAAGAACTGAGTATGGAGAAGACATTGAAAGACAATGACAGCACATGGAGCAATATGGAGTTTGAGAGTGAGCTACACTCCAGAACTGGACTCAAGCTATTGAAGACTAACGAAGTACTGATTGAGACACTGGAGGAAAATCAGGTTAACATTTTGCAACATGGCTTATCACTTACGAGGAAAAACTCAATTCAAAATTTTGCTAAACAATACACACATTTTTTTCCCCGTTATATTTCATACAATGTACATGTACATATGCACTGTGTAGGTCCAACTTCAAACTATGATGACTTCGAAATTCGTTGGGTACTTTCTTGAGCAAGTGTCAAGTTGGCAGAAGCAGTTGTCCAATGCTGATGCAGTTATAACAATATGGATGGAGGTACAGAGGACCTGGTCACATCTTGAGAGCATATTTATAGGGTCTGAGGATATTCGTGCCCAACTCCCCACACACTCAAAGACCTTTGACACCATTGATTATGATTTTAAGGTACAGAACATATCGTATTGTACACTGTACACGTGTGCATACGTGTACATGTACATGTTGTATATGTACATGTGTGTGATTTCAGAGACTGTTAGAAGAAGCTGAAAAGTGCCCAAATGTAGTGAAGTGTACCAATCGTAAAGGGCTTTATGAGGAATTGGAAGATATTCAAGGAAGGTTTGTACATGTACATGTACATGTACAATACATTGTATGTACATGTACTGTACATTGTATTTTTATTAAATATAACAATGATATTAGACTGTCTGTGTGTGAGAAGGCATTGGCTGAGTACCTGGAGACTAAGCGACTGGCATTTCCCAGGTTTTATTTCATTTCTTCAGCCGATTTATTGGACATCCTATCAAAAGGCAATCAGCCATCACTGGTAAAGCAATCTACATGTACACGTACATACATGTACATGTACATTGTAACTTCAATGCTTATGTAATAGGATGTGCAATGTACATGTACATGTATGTACATGTACATTGTACATACATGTACTGTACATGTAATGTGTTTGTTACTGTACATGTTACATTGTATGTACATGTAGGTAGCCCATCATCTTTCCAAGCTGTTTGACAGCATGGCACAGCTCAAGTTTAAGTTGGATGATGCTGGTGACCCCACCAAAACAGCATTAGGGATGTACAGTAAAGATGGAGAATACGTTGACTTTGATGAGGCGTGTGATTTGAATGGACAGGTCGAGGAATGGCTGAACAAGCTACTGCAAAGGATGCAGGCAACGATACGGCACGAGTTTATGGAATCAGTTGTGGCCTATGAAGACAAACCCAGAGAGCAATGGCTGTTTGAGTATCCGGCCCAAGTTGCTTTAGCTGGTACCCAAATATGGTGGACCACTGAAGTTAATATATCCTTTGCTCGTTTGGAAGAAGGTTATGAAACTGCTATGAAGGATTACTACAAAAAGCAAGTCACACAGTTGAACACTCTCATCAACCTACTCCTTGGGGACCTCACAAAGGGAGACAGACAGAAGATCATGACTATTTGCACTATTGATGTCCATGCTCGTGATGTTGTGGCCAAACTGATTGCACAGAAAATCGATAACTCACAAGCTTTCCTCTGGCTCAGCCAACTTCGTCATCGCTGGGACGAGGGTCAGAAACACTGCTTTGCCAATATCTGTGATGCCCAGTTCAAATATGCTTATGAGTACCTGGGAAACACACCAAGATTAGTTATCACACCTTTGACAGACAGGTATTGAACGCTTATTGAGTACAAACACGTACAGTACATGTATACATGTACACATGTACATATCAAATTTGTGACTTTCTGTGTACTGTACTGTAGGTGTTATATCACTCTTACTCAGTCCCTGCATTTAACAATGAGTGGTGCCCCTGCGGGTCCTGCTGGTACCGGTAAAACTGAGACAACTAAAGACCTGGGCAGAGCACTTGGAATCATGGTTTATGTGTTCAACTGCTCAGAACAGATGGACTACAAGGTCCGTACATGTACATGTACACAGTATATACTGTACATGTACTTGTGCATATACACATGTACATTGTACTTTACGTGTGTATTAATTATTTCTATTTTTTTCCCCTTCCAGTCCTGTGGTAATATCTATAAGGGTTTGGCCCAGACTGGTGCCTGGGGTTGTTTTGATGAGTTCAATCGTATCTCAGTTGAAGTACTGTCAGTGGTCGCTGTTCAAGTCAAGAGTATACAGGACGCCATTAAACTCAAGAAGGAACGTTTTATATTCGAAGGAATTGAAATTAAGCTCACGCCAACTGTTGGACTGTTTATCACTATGAATCCAGGCTATGCTGGGAGAACAGAACTACCGGAAAACTTAAAAGCTCTTTTCAGGTTAAAATAAGTACTGCGTAGTAAATGTACAGCACCTACTGTACATGTGTACAATACAATGTACGATTGGTGAATCGCATGTACTGTACATATACAGTACATACTGTACATGTACATGTACATGTAGTATGGTACATGTACAGTAGTAAACAAAAAAAAGTTTACGTTTCTATGAACGGAACGCTTCGTACTACGGTCGTGCTACGGGCGTTGTTCGAGTGTGCGAGTTTTGTAGTAGTTTTTTAATTTTAATACATGTAATTCGTTCACGTATCGTTCCGTCTCCATATATGAAGTAAACGTTGCATTATAATATAACTACACAATCGAGGAAGAAACGAAACATGGAATTTAAACGGTCCAATCGTGATGGTTTAGGATTTGCAACAGAGG
>JAYJLX010107215.1:0-21071 GCA_036873525.1 Chalinula nematifera
AATATGCCATGTATATATATATGTATGTATGTATGTATGTATGTATGTATGTATGTATGTATGTATGTATGTATGTATGTATGTACACTGTATGTATGTACACTGTACGTATGTCTTCGTATTTGTTAGATAATAGGGTTTGTTGATGCTTTACTGCTGAATCAAGATGTGACCAATATTAGCAAGGTATTGGTACTAAGTCCTGTCAACACTCTCCTGAACTGGTTGGACGAATGGAACAAATGGGTACCAGTTTCACTGAGGCAATACAGGGTGAGTACATGTGTACCTGATACTACAATGTATAACTAGTACAGGACTGTATGCAACTGGCTGGTACAAGACTATTTACTCGTACATGTAATACAACTGGAACAGGAATATACAGTACATGTATACACTGTATATAACTAGTACAGGACTATATACTGTAACTGGTACATGTATATACATATAGTATAACTAGTATAGGACTATATATAACTACTACACGGCTATCTATATACATGTATTGTAGCTGGTACATACAGTGTACATACGTGTATAGTACAACTGGTACAGGCTAAATGCATATAGTACAGCTGGTACATATATTGTGTTGTATATTTTATGAAGGTATGTGTGTTAACTGACAAGACCAAGAATGCTCGCCTCAATAATCTCGAGCGCTGGTACCATATGGGCGGAGTTATGATAATTGGTTACACAATGTTTCGTAACCTAACCTTGAACAAATCATTCAAGAAGCAGAGGGACCAGGCATCAGCTCTCAGGTGTCTATGTGATCCGGGGGCTGATATAGTGGTGTGTGACGAGGGTCATGTGCTGAGGAGTGAGAAATCTAACTTATCCATTGCTGTCAATAAAGTCAAGACAATGAGACGTGTTGTACTGACAGGCACACCCTTACAGAACAACCTCATGGAATGTAAGATTATCTCCACAATATGCATACGTATATGATTCATGCTTATGTTACATGTTTACCAGTCACGTTTGGTCTGGGTGGACCAAATTTACACTTACTTGTGCACTCTTCTCCATAGATTATACAATGTGTAGCTTTGTTAAGCCCAATCTCCTTGGTACAGTAAAGGAATTCAAGAACCAGTTCGAAAATCCAATAAAAAATGGTCAACATAGCGACTCACTGCCTTCGGATGTTCGCAGGATGAAGCAAAGGGCACACATACTTCACCAGTTACTCAAGGGATGTGTTGATGTAAGCATTTTAGAGCAGCTGTGTGTAATGTATACATGTGCAGTCAGTGTCCAATTGAATTGATTTTAAAATATGTTTTTGTTTTAGCGACGTGATTACCGTATCCTAGTAGAAGACCTTCCTCCCAAACATGAATATGTGGTTGGTATAAGGATGACTTCGGTACAGGATCAACTGATTGTACGTTATTTGGAAAAGAGCAGCGGCTACCACGCAGCCAGTGACCTATTCTCCACATTCGCTAATCTGCTAAAGGTAATATTGAAAGGGAGATTTACTGCTATAAGTACATGTATAATTTATATTCTTTAATTCATTGGTTTAAAGGTATGGAATCATCCTCGTGTACTTGAACTGGACCAGGAACGCAAGGATGAAAAACAAGAGAGGAAGCTCCTGGATAATTTCATAAATGATGATTCCGATTCGTTGGATGGTTTCGTAGTTGGCTCAAGTGGTAGTACCAGTAGCACTGATTTGGAGATCATACATGTAGAGCGCTCTAATGGTGGATTATCTCATCAGCCTGGATCCAAGGAAGAAAAGAAACCGATAGATAATGGTAGGTAATCTGTCAATAGATAATGGTAGTTGTAGTGTTGTACTGGAGGAAAGACAATGGTAGTTATGCTTTGGTAACCAGTAATGGCAGTAGATATATAACAATAGTGCCATTTTGTACTATAGAAGCCATAGAGATCAAAGGCACCGCGATTGGTTTATATCGCTTGTACCAACGCCTACCGGAACAAGTGTATAATCACCGGTGAATATATAGGGGATTTCCCATATATTCACCGGTGAAGAATATACAGGGAAAATACCCACTTACCGGAGCATATACGAAGTAAAACGAAAGCACTACAAGACGGTAAACCCTTGCATGCCGTTATTTACTAAGTTACCAAAACTCACGATCATTAGGAAAAGAAGGAAAGCAGTCTAGCGAAATTAGAGGAAGCTCTATGGAGTCTGGATCGAGACGGTACAAGACAAATGAGTGACAAGACACGCGGTTAGTTACAGCTGGGCATCAGAGTATCAGCGCTACCAAATACACGAAAGGAGACAGACTTGATAGCATAGAAGAGCTGTTGTGGCTGAATAAAATAACTCAAACAGCTTCTATAGTACAAGTCAGTTGTACTATGCCTAGCCGTGGTGTATATGAAATACACTCGGTAATATTTTAATAATCCCTCGGGATTATTAAAATATTACCTCGTGTATTTCGTATACACCACGGCTAGGCATGGTATAACTATTAATTATAGTGGACACATTAAAAGTGTCTTTTTTTTTTTAAATTCAAAATTTAAGCCCTTTGTTTGGTTTGGGTGGTGACTTAGGCAGTAGTCCTTATTAACCCGAGCGTGGGCGGAGGGTTATAGTAGTCGGTTTGTGTCAGTCACGCCTACTTCAATTTTATTTTTGATCATGGCCTCTTGGATGCTCGCTTGAATGGCTGTGTTTAAAGTTTGCTCAAGACCCTAGTCTTCAATTTTTCTTTGAAGGACCAACTTCTTATCTTTTGCTAAAGTATTTTCTTGTGATTGGGGGTTTTTGAATTGAAACTGGAGTGTTACAAGGCTGAGGACAAGACTATCTAACTATGTGTCAAGTTTAAGCTATTACATGTATGTAAAACTTGATGGTCTGCTCTACAAGTTTACTACATGCTTGTAAGTTTTTACTTAGTCCATTTGGCTATTTTAAGTGTGAATAATTGTTATTGAAGTATAATATATATGTGTTGGATTATTGTAAAGTGCTTGGTGCTCGGCTTGGTGTGTGTGTGTGTGTATGTGCCAGACTGTGAAGAATGTGTATGTGTTTCCTGGTGTGAAAAAAGTTGTGTCGTCAAATTACATTTGTTTTGAATGAAATGAATATACATACATAACCGCGAGGGTTCAGCACTTTAGTGCTTTCATTTTATAGTGTCCTTGTTATTAAGGTGTCTTTTTCTCTCTGTTGTAGTTTGGTGTTTAGTATAATTATGATTTATTTTGTTTCTATAGCAACTAGCGAGCGTTCTCCTTCCCCGTCCTGGTATCAAGACCTATTGCCCGATGATTGTAGTAAGCTAATCTCTCTCAGTGGTAAAATGTTGTTCCTGATGGAACTAGTGCGTGAGGTTGAGAAGGTGGGAGAGAAGATACTGGTGTTTAGTCAGAGTCTACTGGTACTGGACATGATTGAAGAAATGCTACATCTACCTGAGTCCGGCAGAATGATAGAGGGGATCCATTACTTCAGATTGGATGGATCTACTAAGGCTCAGGACAGGAGATCACTGATGAGGAAGTTCAACAGAACTGATTCCTCGAGGTAATAGTGGTTAGCACTCACTTCACACACTCAAACTTACTATACATGTATTGTGATTGGGCGTGGTGATGGGTGTGGTGATGGGTGTGATACAGGAGCAAAATCTCGAACTTTTCCAAGCTAAAAGCAACATTTTCAAGAGACTGTGGAGGTACAAAACTTGGCTAGAGAGGTTTATGCTCAAAGTATGGGTGATGATTTGATGTTAAAACACCCCAGTATCGCTACATGGAATACTATTTCTAGAGCCAGTGTGTTCAGCAAAATTACTTTTTTTTGGCCTTCGGTTATTGTTTTGTAATTATAGCCTTCCTTTTCGAAATAATTCAGTTCTATGTCGAGCACTTTGAAGCAGTCACCGGTCTTCAAGAAATTCGTTGGCAGCAATTTCTATCATTGTTTAGCGTAGCACTTTTGTTCAATGCAAGTAGTTTTGGCTTGCTTACTTTACCCTTGGCTTTACCACACCCACTGTTTCAGTGGTCAGACATTCTTACCAAAGGCCAGACTCAATGAATAGTTGCAATTTCTCAACTACAGTTCCTCAAACTACTGTACATGTATTCTACCTTCCAAATGTATTTTTTAAAACATTTTCACTTTTGATACAAAAAGAATCATTCATTTTACCTATTTTCATTTTTAATAACTATCGGATTGATAAGTAAGCCCAGGGGGTCGATAAGTGAGCCTGGGGGGTCGATAAGTGAGCCCAGGGGGGTCGATAAGTGAGCCCAGGGGGGTCGATAAGTGAGCCCAGGGGGGTCGATAAGTGAGCCCAGGGGGTCGATAAGTGAGCCCAGGGGGTCGATAAGTGAGCCCAGGGGGTCGATAAGTGAGCCTTGGGGGAGGGTTGTAAGTGGATATTTTATTAACTCCTAATCCTGCAATCTAATTGGTCCATTCGATCATAATTATATACAAGATGTACGTGTAATAATATTGTTTATATTACCCTCTATATATACACAGATTGCGCCTATTTCTAATATCAACTAAGGCTGGTTCGTTAGGTATCAATCTCACAGGGGCTAACCGTGTTGTGATATTTGATGCATGTTGGAATCCGACCCATGACCTTCAGTCGATATTCCGAACATACCGGTTTGGCCAGAAGAAACCGGTTTTTGTATACCGGTTGGTTGCTAAGGTGAGGAGGAATATAAGAACTATACGAGTAGTAGTATTTGATTGAATACCATGTGATTGAATACCATGTTTTAGGGTACAATGGAGGAGAAGATATATGATCGTCAGGTGACCAAACAATCTCTGTCGATGAGGGTTGTGGACGAGAAGCAAATCGGACGCCACTTTTCCTTTTCACAGTTACAAGAGCTTTTTGTTTATACAGCCCCTCCCCCTCCTTCTGACACACCCCCAGACACACCCTACGATACCCCTGAGTCGGACATCATATTTTGTAATATACTGGATAAACTCCGCCCACAATGCATTGTTGGTTACCACACCCACGACTCATTACTGGAGCATATATATGATGAAGAGCTGTCTGAAGAAGAACAGAAGTTGGCTTGGGAGAATTATAACATGCAGAAGGAAATGGACAGCAGAGAATACAATATGGCCCTGCAGATGCAACAGAACACTGCAGTGATACAGAATCCCAATATGAGAACGGATCTTCCAGGACAGATTGGTGTGGGAATGAGTCTTCCAGGACAAAGTGGTACGGGAATTAGTCTTCCAGGACAGAGTGGTACGGGAATTAGTTTTCCAGGGGCAAGTGGTACAGGAGCGAGCCTTCTGGGACCAGGTGGTGTGGGATTGAGCGCACAAGGCACAAGCAGTGGCATGACCTCATTAGCTGCCAATAACTCCAATAGTGCATCATATCTTGGTGTTGTCAGTCATATCAAATATGCAATAAGCCTGGCTCGGCAGGTGAAGGGCCTGTTGGCATTACGTAACCAACTAAAGGACAAAGTATCAGATCCCTCTAACGTGTCCATCAGACGGAGGTACGTCACTACAGGTACCACACTAGAGAACAGAATGGCTGCGTTAAACAATAGTACAATGCCGTATATTGTTAACTTCTCCCGTAACCCTCAGCTACGGTCAGCCATTTCTCCGTTGGATCTAAGGAACATGGACAAGCTGATAAGTCAGTTTTATGATCTCAAGAAAGAAATTACTGAATTAGCCAATGTACCGGCACCCGACCACAGAGAACTGATGGCCATGTTCACTGCTGGACAGTTAAGCACCCATCTTTTGCAGCATCCTATTTAGCCATTATACTTTCAGTTTCGATTGTTATTAGATGCACCATTGATATAATAATTGACTCATGTAAATTATTATTATTCTATATACAATGCATTCATTATTATTTTGACATACAGTTCCATGTATAATTCAAGTGTCAGTTATTTTCTGTATAAATAATTATGAAAGCTTCAATGCTGATATAAAATTTTCAATAACCATTTTGTTTATTCAAGTTACCATAGCTTTTGCTAACACATGCTTGTCCCTTGATCCTCATGCATGTGTTGCTCAATTGATCATTAATAAGATGATCGATAAATATATAAAGCTGACCATAATGCATTATGTGTATTAATTGTTATAATTTCATGGGTTTTTTTATCAGCAATATTATAATAATACACAATAATATAATCTCAATATTAGAGTATATAATAATAATGGGTTATTGAATATGGACTGGAAACTTGTAACATAAGTTATTTGCCCTTTCTGCCTTTTGATGGCTTACCAAATACCAAGGGTATCTTTAATGAGACGGTATACTGCTTAGCCTGTCCTTTAACTCTTCTATTAGTACTACTGGTAACTGTACACCCCAGCGCTTTAGATACATCTACAATCCTATAATCAAATAGAGATGCAGGTGAACCAGCATGGTTTACGACACTCAGCATTTAAAATTATGTAAATAAAAACATACGTAGAATCAAATATAATTATTTTGATCTTAACGTCTGCATTACTACACAAATTGTTGGAGTTGTGTCAAGTGTATACAGCAGGGTTCAGTCCACAAAGATATAAATCAAGGGGGGAGAGAGAAGAGATTTGAACCTCACTTGTTTGATTGAACCAGAAGGTCTCTTTGCAGTACTAATATTTCAAAGCTATATCCGCTGACCATTAGAGCCAGTATTACTAAGGACGCCATAATCTTGTCTCTCATTTTATTAGTCAATACTCCAGTAGTACCACTAGACCCTGGACCCTGTTCAGTATAATGAGACAACAAATACAAGCGTATAGATTCCGCTATGTGGTACAGTTTGGACAGCCCTTAATTAATAGAGAGTATAATGACCGTAACGAGTTAATTAATGAAGTGTAGACTCACCGTGCTCTTTTACTTCTCTTGTGTTCAATCGATACATTTTAATTAAATAATCACAATAGATCAGTATACTGGCTCTTTTATATGCCGCATTAGTCTTTCCTGTTGGAAGGGTGGTCAAGTTTGTGATAACAAACTGTGAGTATCTACAGTAGCATCATTATAACAAAATAATGGGTCATTATTATAACACTCAATGTACTGACTAACGTATTGTCAGCTTTCCATTTCAATATGTCCTCTGACGTAGCCTCAACTAATGTTACAGCAGGTGCCCTTAACTGCGCTAATATTGGATCACTGATAACTATATAATAATTATTACAACATTACAATAATAATAATAAAATAATACTGATATAGAATTGGGAACTGACTATCTGATAACTGATATACGTCCTCGGGTTCGGTGGCCTCGCTATTGCAGGGTGGAAGAAACGATGGAGATTGTGACGAACTAGTAGTCTCTAATAGTATTTATAGTATCCATATAATAATAATAAATAAATAAATCGATATAAAATACCCTCATTGTCTGCTTTCTTTGTTTCTTCATCAGCGTAATCGAACGCAGTCAATAATGTACTGTCCAAAGTACTGGAGTCTATTTTGTTCCTTTTAGCTGATGCCAGTGCCCTCTTGGCTCGTTCGCTGCCAAAACTGAGCACCATTTTGTCATTAGTAGTGACGTAATCTTCTCTAGTGTACTGTGTCTTAAGGGGCGTGGCACTTGGCATCGACTGTGTTCCTAATACGGTAACGTACAGTGGAGTCATGTTTAATAGTTATATTAAATACCTTTAACTTTAGGAGTCAAATTAAACACCTCAGCCTTATGGAGAGTCATAATTTTACTTCTTTTATTCAACGAGCCAATAAAATACCTATAATTATAATAATAACTTTATATTTTTTAATTACATACCCTATTATATTATTATAAAATACAGAACATAAATGCGACAACCTGGTATTGGGAGGAGTGTATAAACTATCTTCTGTTTCATAGTTGGTTCCACTATAAGTCATATTATCTGTTTCACACACTAACACTCTCTTTCTGTCACTACGGTCTCCTGGCTTCTTCATCATCCTCATCTTCAATAACTCACCCGAACTAGACGGATCCTGTACCGATCCGTTGGAGAAATTTGCTTTAAAATGAAAAAACAAATCAATAGATATGATTACATAACATATAAAGGTCTCACCTAATGCTATCGGTTCGGAATCGTTAAAATCCTCGGGTACCTTTATTCTTACTTCCATAGTAAAGTGAATGACTGCATGCACGTGGATGACGTGTACGGAAATCCGTACACGTATATGGGAATCCGTAATACGTAGACTTACTGGATGGACAAGAAATTTGCGGTGCAGTATGCAGCAACAAGAAGATACGGAAAAGGAGAAGCTTCTGAAAGAGCTGAAGAAACATAGAGATACCAAGAAGGCTCTTCTGATTTCTTGTAATGAAGCAAGCAAAGAATTATCTATTGTAAAAGATAGCGTGAAAGAATTAGACAATAATGGTGAGTGCATATGGCGCAGTGCCATGCAGTGATGTGCAGGTTTTGCATAGACTGTATTAGTATCCCATGCATACAACTAGTGAATCATGCATGCATGCATGAGGGTACATAGTGTACTATGTATAGTGATATATAATCTACTATAGATGGTATTTGGAAGGAGCGGTATGAACACCAGAGGAGCATCAACAGTGGACTAGAGGAACAATTAGCAATGTTCAATAGACAACTTGAAGAACTGAAGAAGGATGATGGTATTATACCTACAGATCTAGTAATGTTTATAGCACATAATATTCTTTAACTAATTCCATCCCAGTTGACTCAAATAAAGACGATCTACTCGAGAGTGATATGTCCTTGGTGAACACTATACAATAATGATCCATTAAACACCATTATATATAGTATACTTATTAATAATAGTTCAAGTTACAACAGAAATTAAGGCACCTCAAGAGAAAGAAAATGTCATTGGAGTGGTCGTTAAGAGACGTCGAATGGAGATTAGATAGAGAAGGAATGGTTGGTATATACAACCCTATAACACAACCATCTAATCCACCTAGGGCAACAGATTAGATATATCGTATTCACTATAGTATCTGGATCAAACTGAGGAAGGGCTAAAGGAATTAAAGACGAAACTAAAGGAAGTGCGTCAAAATTTTTACAACAAACTTGTAATTATATAATTACAAGTATGGTATAATTTAGAGCACTGACAGATATCACTTAAGGAATCGCCACCCATTAATACCCAGTAATAAACGAGCTAATGACTCTGCTAATGATGAATCAAGTGGAAGGTGATAATGGTTATTAATAGTTATTAATACATTATTTATCTGTTCTCTCTTAGTGATAAACAATAAACCTAATGGCGTATCCCCAGGGCATGTTCTAGTTGTTGCTTTTGTTGAGTGACCTATTGTATTATTAATAGCTATTAATTGTTTTCTGGTTAGATTATGAAGTATTAACCTTAGCATAAAAGTATCTGGGTACAGCTTCATCAGACCACGCCTGCTTATAGTAGTCTGATCGTCTCTCATGTTCAGGGTTACCCACTTTATCCTTCATTATCTGGTTAATTAAAAGGGGTGTGACTCATAATAATTATAATAACTATTATTAGTATACCTTGAGGTCTCGACTCTGAGAAGCCAACCAATCATTAATGAATTTCTATAAATGGTATACAGTGGTACAATGTAGTACAGGAGAGTGTACAAATGACTATACCTACCTGAGGATGGTGAGCGAATCCAAGATAAAAATCTCTTTGTAGCTTAATTGCATTGATTTGGTCAACTGTTTCATGAATCTATTAGGAAGTAGTGACCACACCCTATTATACCGGATCACGCCCACTTTACCTTAGCATCAAGGGAGACTATTTCTTGGTGATTGACTGATGACATCATGAATGATTGCATGGGAACTTGAACAGGGTCATCCTATATTTAATGAGGGATATTAAAGGGTTAAATCAACTAAGGCAATAAAGGGTTAATATCATACTATTTCAACATCGAGATCATAGCAAGCAGTTCTTTTACCATCAGGAGCATCAGCACTAAAAGGGTTAAAAAAAAAATCATACCAATTATAAAATTAATTAATTAACTATACTTAATTAAATGATGTATAACAATAGGGTCAGGGGCCATTAACAGGGGAACCAGCTTACGGGGAATTTCAGTAAACTTCATACGAGGACACTCAAACAACTACAAATTAATTAATTGATAACCAATTAATAAAATGAAAGCACTAAAGTGCTGAACCCTCGTGGTCATGCATGTGTATACATTTGATACAAATGTGATTTGACATCATACATGTAGTTTCTTACACACCAGTAGATCTTAGTCTGCAGAGTCAAGAACACATCATCAAGCACACACACACACATACTTTACAGTATAACACAGCATACACTATCAAACGATCTTCTAAAAATAAGAGTTCTTCACACTTAAACAACCAACTGAACTAACTAAAAACTTACATGCACGAAGTAAACTTGTAGAGCAGATCATCAGTTTCACTGACTGGACAGACTCCAGTATTTTAACACTTACAAAACTCATAACCACTCGAAAATATAGTCCAGCAAAAGATGAATGAGACTTAAGCCTCACATAGGTACAGCAAGTTCCAGAAATTCTAGGGTCATTCCAGGGCCAGTTTAGATGCCATCCTAGCACAATCAAGCAGAGCATCAGAGGCCATGATTAATTAAAATTGTAAGTAGGCGTGATTGACAAATTTTACAACATATGCTCAATTCAAGGGGTGCGGTATGAGAAAATGGCGACCAGCAAAACTATCGATTGAAATACTCACAGATCTTCGTCTTAACCTTGGCCATGTTTTGAAAAATCCTTTGAATCGTGGAATTATCAACATCGAGTGCCTTCAATAGAGTGTTACCATCAAGTATTCACAGAGATTACATGGTAACACACAGACAGACAGACACAGACAGACAGACACACAAATCAACTACTATAACCCTTCGCCCACGCTCGGGTTAATTATTAATTCGCAATATAATACCTGTTGAAAATATTTATCGTTGTTAATAAACTCCCTTTCTTGAGGATCCTGTAGTCTGTTATTCTAAAGGACGGGTCACATGACCAATAGTTACATAAACAATGGTGTCACACGACCAATGGTCACATGATCAATGCCAATGGTCACATGATTCTAACCTTAATATACTGCCAAATCCCATTTACAATGTCTACTTTACTAGCCGTATGAATCCCCAACAGTTTGGCTAGTTTACTGGATAACTTGTACTGTGATGGTTGATGATTCAGTGCCAGTATAACTGTACTCTTTACACTATCCTCTCCCGGACGGGTCACCTGATAGTCACATGACATTAATATAAGCCCCCTTAGATCCTCCTAATAAGTTACCGTAAATCCATCTATTTCTTCGTTAGTGGCTGAAGTACGATGCCATTCTATCAGATGATTGTCAGGACCGTATGAATCCTTGTCCAGTTCAATTATTACACTTCTGAAAAATGTGCTGAACTTTGCCTTCACGTTATCGTCTGGTTTTGAGCAACTCTAAATAAAGAGGTAACCCCTGTGTAATTAACTAGCTAATGAAATTGTCATACCTCGTCAAGTAAGCGACCACCTATCTTGAGCTCCCACTCAGGCACTTTCCCGCCCTCACTCTACACAAATATTAATAGGATTAAATTAATTACTTACTAATTAATTAACCACTATAAAATATTTATGATGAATACCAACATTGTTTCCTTTGGGTGGAACACCAGCAATGAACTTGTGTGTCAAGAAAACCCTCAACTTTCTCTGTTGCTATGGAACATTGTAATTGATAAATAAAACAAGGCAGGGTTTAATAGCATACCTTCATTTGACTAGGCCTTTTCATTGCCTCTTGCATTTCAAGTCTCTTCCTCATAATGGTTGAGTCCAGTTTCTTCTCGAAGGCTAATAAATCCATGTAAGCCTGTGACTCAGGTACTAGATCACGTATCTATTAGACAATTAATTAATAACTATAATTAGTTAATTAACTAGTTACATTATGCGATAGCATCTTGTCTCCAAGCTTTCGTCGTTTAAACCTATTGAGTAATTCAGTATTAAGAAATCCATTTACGTAAGGCCATCTGATTGTAGTACATTGTTCTCGTACACTTTGCCTCCATGTTGTGGTTGTTGTTGATGATGATGGTGCTGGTGATGGGCTGTCTTGGACTTGACTGATTCCGCTAATCTCTTCCTAACTGAATCTGTCCTAAGACTAGACGAGGAATGATGGGCAGACAGTCTGGATCCTGGGGGCGTGGTCATTGGTAAATTAGACCGACTAGCGGGATGATGGACATTGACAGCTGGCTATAATAAAGATTATCAACTATTATAATCCATACGTACATCCTGCACTACCTACCATCCCTTGTCTTCCTGGAATGTACTGAGGTGGGGGACCCATTTGGTATGAACCACTAATAAATGGAGGTGGTCTAGCAGCCATTTTATTCCACAAGTGAGAGTT
This sequence comes from Chalinula nematifera, assembly GCA_036873525.1. Classification (NCBI taxonomy): domain Eukaryota; kingdom Metazoa; phylum Porifera; class Demospongiae; order Haplosclerida; family Chalinidae; genus Chalinula; species Chalinula nematifera. The sequence goes on from JAYJLX010107215.1 coordinate 12,494, forward strand.
TTATCGTTTGTGCCCCGCCCCCTGCGCGGATGTCACGAAACGTCATTGTAATAACTATATGCCATTATGTACGTATAGTATAGTGCCCACGTGTGAGCACGCGGTACCTTTTAAGGATCTTTATCTTGCCTATGTACTGCTGGTAGGCATTATCATGACCAGACCATAACTACTGTAAGGTATATAAAGCAAGAGAAGATGAAAAAGCAGTGGAAGATACTAGAACAGAAGACTGTATGGGCTCTTGCCCATACAGTCTTCTGTTCTAGTATCTTCCACTGCCCCAGGATTCAGACTGTCTGCCCATCATTCCTCGTCTCGTGGAATGACGGATGAGCCTGGCACTGAATACGAGGGGAACTGTAGTTTTATCTATAAAATTATATTTCTCTTATGATACATCTTCCTTTATCTAACTATAGACCTTTCGCTCCTATGTTAGTTTGGCACGTATTCAAGAACACACTGAATTATTACTTGTTCTGTTGCTGTTCAGCCCGGCTGTTCTCATAAAAGGATGTATATAATGTTGTATCTGATGTTAATTAATTACTCATTTACCCTGGGGTGGGAGGGCCCACAGAGGCAATCAATACATGTACTTCTACTATTTTTCTGTTCTGTTCTCTGCATGTCTCCTGTAGGTTTTTTTAAGGGGTTAGTCTCACTAACCAGACCCTTCAAGGAAGGGTCTGGTTTCATATGCTCAAGTAAGAGTAAGAAGTTTTGACAGCTCAAGTGAGTTGTACTATGATTTTATGTAAAGAACATCATGATAATTGAATTTTGTAGGCTTTAAACGGTATAAGTTTTAGAGTACATGTGAAAATAGTCTCCTGCCCATTCTGATGTGTGAGGGAATGGATATATACTTAAAACTTAAATACTTACTTAATATATACTTAAAACTTGTGCAAAAATATTGTGGGGTAACTCAGTTTTAATAACCAGTACAATGTCGACTCTGCCCACTTGTTTGTCAAGCGAGTAATAACTAGTACTGCCTGGTAGTCTTAGCTTTTCTCTTGGCCTTTTAGAGAGCCAACTTAATCAAGTGAAAATAAAATAGCTCCAAAACTCAGCTTTCATTAATTCTATCTTCATTGTTTTATGATCACTATGATCATGTGATTGAGACGTAATGAGAATCAAACAAATCTGATTGGGCTGCGAATTTCATTGCATATTGCAGATGTTTTGAGTACAAGTGTCCCTAGACCATTCCCCCCCGCAGTTCGGAATGGGCGTGGCAAGAATAACATGAAACCAATCCTTCCTTTTTGCAAAGGGCAATACTACTTTAAGTTTTGGATTTATCTGGTCGTAGGGTCTGTGAAGGATGGTATCAAGTTGATTGGATTACATTACAATAGTTTGCATTCTGGATTTTACTGTTTTATGCTTTCCTTCTGCTTTCCCTTCCCAACCATGCATATAGGTCAAGATCACAAACAACAAGAAGAACAAAGGAAAGAAAGAAGATATCTAAAAGACTGTAATAATTATGCAATAGTAGAATTTACTAATAAGTGTATTGACAAGCTGAAATAGGTGTGTTGTAATTGTGTACAACTAGGTGGGTGTGGCTGAGATAATGCAATCTGATGGGTGTGGCTGTGACACATGCGGAATTCCGGAAGCATGGTTAGCATGCATGCATTGATATAACTAGTATTTTTTAATGATAATAAACCAATTTAGTGATCAAGGTTAGTATTATAAATTTACTTTTAGACTAAGCCAGTTTCATCAGCAGCAGTTACCTTACTTCTTAGAGAAAGATGTTGCGAGCCGTGCTATCGCTACCTTTCGTGGTTGTTAGCAATATAGTTTCGTTTATATTTCGTACTACATTAGCCGTTATTTTGTTACCCGTCAAACTAGTGCAAGGCATACTAAGGTCAGGCCGTCAGCGACATATCCTGTATAAACAACAATATAATCCGTTATTGTTTATGTATTCTGTAAAGGTCAATCTTGGATCGACTCAATGCCACGGTAGCCTGGGCTGAACCCAAGATATCTTACCTTAGAACCATTAAACCGCTAGTATACGTATTCCCGCTCAAGATTGCTGCCGGTAGCTACCTTATTTGCATAACATAATGATGAAATACATGTTTAGCCACTGTTTGTATTGTGTTGTAACTGCCTTTCACTGCATGTTGTTCATTACAGTACTACAGGTGGCATATCTATTGTTACTATTACTATCCATAGGTAAGGATGATGATGACGTTGAAGATGATGTGCCTCTTGCGCAGCCATCAAATCTTGGTATAACCCATGGAAAGGCTAAACGTGATCTGTCCAGCAGGGGTACACGAAGGAGAAGACCTCCGTCACAAGCCACACCCACCCATCATCGCAGCATACCCAAACGGTATTTGTAGATGCAATTGTTTGTGTGCTTTTAATTTACAGTAATTCCTCGTTTTGTTTTTAATATCAAGTGATGATGAGCAGGGACCTCCCCTTCCCCAATCCATGAACAATCTGATACAAGAGTTACTTGAGTTCAGTAAACATCATTCTCCAGCACATAAAGTCAGTAACCACTGTAAAGCTGTACTTATAGTGTAGTCCTGGTAACCTATATGTGTTTTAACCCTTATCAATGCTCTATTCTGGGATGTATATATTTCTCTGTAATAACAGCTGCAAGTTGCCAATGTGGCTTGGGTTTTATATGGTTTTGTTATTTTTCTTTTTTTGCTGTGTGTACATTATTCCTCCCTGAATGCTGTGTTGTGGTGTCCTATACTAACTGTAATGAAATATATCTGTTGTGTTCCCTTTGTTATCAGTTTTTATGTTATTGTCTCTGTAGAGCACAGTTCCACCCTCTACTATCACTCCATCAACCAGCAATAGGTAACCTGAAACTTCTGATATATTATAGTTATATTTATAAATCCATTGTTCTAGTGTTGCTACCGATGATGATGAGGATGATGACAGTGAGAAAGTATTGAAGTTGATACACGAGCTGCAGGAGTTGGCCACTAGTAAAACTAAAGTTTCGGACACGCAGTCAATAGCCAGTCCCGCTCATATGGTAGAGTTATTAATTAATTTTATAATTGGGTTAATTGTTTTAAATATGGGCCCAGCAGACCAACGGAACAGATGATGTGGAGCTGAATCAGATGTTGAGTGATTTAGGAGTGCTGGAGTCGTATGTTTCACGATTCCTTGATGAGCAACAAGAGCAGCAAGCTGTGGTGAACCTTGGAGAAGGGGACATGGTTAGCTAATATATCCGTGTTAATATAATATAGCCATTAATTAATTTAAGATACGGTTAAATTAATTACATGTAGCAGTGTCCTGTCCAATACATGAGATGGTTGAATTTGAACTAAACTAAAATAAGCATTTAGAGTGCTTTTCATAGATTAATTTGAGTGATAGAATAGTTCCATAGGTGGTAAACTTGATTTTTAGGTGGTTAGGGCCGACCACCCCTGACCACCATAGGTACAGCCAATAACAAGTTATAATTAATAACATTATCATAGCCAATGATTGATATTGGATCACTGGAGACTATTACTGAGGAGGAAATGTCTAAAGAGTGTTCTCCTGTCAGTGGAGAGTCTCCGCCCCCACAGGATATCATCGGGTTGGGTTTAAACAATGAGAGTGAAGCAGCTGCCGCCCCCGGTTCGTTACAGCAGCGTGACATATCATCGGAGGAGCTACAGATACTGTTGAAACAAATCAGTGACACAGTGAGACAAACAGTAGACACCACACCCACACACACCACCACCCATACCACACAGCAACAACCTGCACGGCTACCATCCAGTCAAGAGGTACAGTATTGCTATATTGTTGTCATCAATATATTGATTAGTAATGATTTTAATGATAGGTTGCTAACAAACAGTTTCAGGAAACCGAAAAAGAATTTCAATCTGTTATCGATTCACTGGTATAGTTTTACTGCTGTAACAACATACAACTGAATGTTATAATGTATCTGTCACTCTCTATAGGAAACTCAACATAAATTCATTGAAACACAACAAGAGCTCCAAAACATGATGGATTCCTTGGTAACATGATATAATTGTGTGGTGGGGATTGTGGTATTATCTATAACCTGTTTCCTTTCATAGAACCCCAGCACTGTTATTAGCTCATCATCTGATAATACTGCCACATCACAGCAACAGCAACCCACAGACAATGGAGGGGACTTGTATGATATGCTGAGTCCAACCGCTACCACGCCCACTTACTCGATACCAAATAAGGAGAAGGCTAATGTATCCAATACTAGCATTACTGAGCCACAGTCACCAGAGGATGAACAGATATACGATTCACTGTTGAATTTCACTACGGAGAGTGCAGTAATGGCTGATAACCCTCCACCATTACCACTAAAGCGTACACTATCCGATGCATCAACTAGTAGCAATGAGCATAGCCCTCAAGTAGAGAGGAGAAGACACAGTCATCATGGCCACCACCATTCGTCAGGAGAGGAAGATCATGGCAGCAGCCATCATGGCCACCACCATCATCATCATCATCACAGCCATCGATCGAGGAAACATAGACGCCATTCATCATCCTCGTCAAGGAGAAGCGAGCACCACTGCTGTTGCCATGACGATCACTCACATGATGGGTGTGGTCATCATAGCCGGTCACGATGTCGAGACCATCATCGTCGTAATCGTTCGCGATCAGACAGTGATGAATCAGTTCATGCAAGGAGAAGGATACCTAGAGAATCATCGGGTTATGAGTCTCAGGTAAAGTAGACCCTGCTATTAATATTTATTAATTAATCATTTTGATTAATTAAAGGAATTGGAGTCTTCTCCCAACTTTAGTAGGAAGGTAGGACGATCACATAGTGAAGCCATGGTAGCTAGTACCCCTAAAGAAGTTAGACGAGGATTCCTTGGTGGCCTATTCTCAAGGGTAAATATCATGCCTGCCCCTATACTGATCATTCATTAATTATATATAATTACCGTTATAGAAAAGCACTACAAGTTTGAACAGTCTTTCTTCCAGAATGGTTAGTTAGTTCAAATAATTGTGATTATAATAATAATACTATTACTATATTATGTATAGAGCGATACTGGGGATAACTTCAGTGTGTCAAGTTATCGTATTTGAACTAACCGATCTGTTTGTTCATATGTACTTATGTTTGTCCATATGTACTTATCATATATAATAATTATTGTTTTATGCACAGAACTCATTCACTTGTGGATTCGTAAATATTACATAATTTTATAGATATTTTAATGCTAACTAGATTGATGGCTACTATTTTTTTTTTGCATTGCACATTATCTGTGAATAGTTTATGTAAATCATACTTGATCATGTATTATTATTATTATTTTATTATGAAAAAAACCAAATAATCTTTGCAATTATATAACACAGTTCATATGTTATGAGCTGCTTCAAATCCAGGTTTTCCCGTCTTCTGTTCCGAGTAGGGTTCAGTCACTTCCGTTTCTTCCTTTGGTTCAACAACACTGACATTATCGGGTAAAGGTTTCTTGGGTCCCATTTTACCAGTAGGATCATGGGGTAACATAATCTTGACCTTTATCCCTAGCACACCTATACAAATGAACAATAAATGAGATCAAAATCAGGGGTGTGGTTATGTATGTGGCTCTACCTTGTCTTAGATGTACGTGTGTTACAGCTGCATCGATGTATTCTCTGACAGGATTACCGGAATGAATCATTAGACCATCAACAAACTTCATACTCTTAGCTCTCTGGCCTCTTAATTTACCAGATACGATTACTTCACACCCCTTGGCGCCACTCTCCATTATAAACCTCAAAACACCATAACAAGCTCTACAAGGGAATCATAAAGACATTGATAACGTGACGAAGGCTCTCATCTATGATTGATGCTGAATCAAAACATATTATACATTAGCACTAGCCCTGCATGGGAAAGTGAACTCTAATTAATGCCCACCCCCTTAAGACAAACCTTCTGACAGCCAATCCACCAATCAGTTTATAACGTAATGACTCACACTGTGCAATAGCACATAGACCACGGGCTGCAACCTTCTCAGCGTACAACTATGGATAAATCATTCATTATTTGTTTAGTTTAAGTGAATTGTTATTCACCTCTACAGTTCCTTCTTCAAAGGAGAACCGTTTCTGAACCACAGCCGTTAACTCTCTAATGCGTCTCCCTTTCTCTCCTAGCACGTTCTGTGTTCTAGTAGCTAATATTATAATCTCTGTTCGGGTGGGGGTTACTCTGACTTCTACACCGCTGTAACCATCTTCAGCGAGTTCTTTAGCAAGGAAAGCATTCAACTCGGCTTTGAATACACCATCTTTAACAAACTATAATAAAACACGTTTCATTATTCATTTGATATGCATTATCAAAATACAGAGTTTTCCTTTACTCAATAAAGCATTACTGCATACCACTACACTACAGAAATGGTGATTCAAATGGATCGCATACCTTTCTCTTCTTACTGATTGGAGCCGCCATTGTAACAGGGCTTTACACGAGGGAAAGAATATACTGGAGAGAGTCCGGAACAGTCCGGAAATACCGGTTGTGAACACGCCCACCCATCTAGCCGTCACCGCCCATCACATGTGCTCTCGATCTACCTACCCTCCTCCAGAAAGGTCTAGAAGATAGCAGTTTGGTTTATAATTGTCTGAAGTAGTTATTTTTCACTTATTAGTTATTGTTCGTGTGTGTGTGAAAATGTCTGTCGTTGGTTTCGATATCGGTTATCAATCGTGTTTCATCGCTATTGCTCGTCATGGCGGCGTGGAAACTATCAGTAACGAATATAGTGAACGGGCCTCACCGTATGTTAACCATTGTGGATCCTATAGTGATATACTATTACAATATTATGTATTGTGCTCTTTAGTTCATTAGTTGGTCTCACTTCCTCTTTGAGAACCATGGGAACTACAGCCAAGACACAACAGTCCACCAATTTCAAGAATACGATCGGTGGTTTCAAGACTATGATTGGCCGTAAATTCACTGATCCGATAGCACAGGCTGAGTTCGAGAGGCAGAACTTCGCTGTTCAACAAGTATCAAATAATCAGATTGGAATCAAGGTAATAAAATGGCTGCCAACTCCCTCCCCCTCTCTCTCTTTCTTTATATGGTGTTGTGGTTTGTAGTAGTAATGTTTTGCTTTTAGGTACAATATTTGGGTGAAGAAACCATCTTTACTCCTGTTCAAGCCATGTGTATGATGTTAGAGTATCTTAAAAATGTGGCAAGTAAAGCTCTTGGCAAGCCTATTACCGATTGCGTAATATCAGTAAGTTTCGTATAGTGGGTGTGGTTACAAATTTGGTAGTGTCTATTGTCCCGGCAAAAGCCTATACTTTGTAATATAGTCTAGGATAGTGGGTGGGGTTAGGGTTAGTGTAAGCTATACACAAGTAAAGTATCGTTTAACGGGAGGATAAGCAAAAATATGTAAGTCCCGTTGCCGGGACAGGAGATAGCCTACAAATTTATTAATTAATATTAACTCTTGAATAATTAGGTGCCTAGTTATTTTACTGATGCTCAGAGAAGAGCTGTAATTGATGCATCAGTTATTGCTGGCTTGAACTGTCTGAGGCTTATGAATGAGACCACTGCTGGTATGTAAGCATATAGAATGATAGTTATTAATTCCATTAATATAACTGTAATTGATTACTAGTTGCTTTGGCGTATGGAATCTATAAACAAGATCTGCCGGAAGAGAAGGAAAAGTCTCGTAATGTAGTGTTTGTGGACATGGGACATCACTCATTACAAGTTGCTGTGTGTGCGTTTAATAAGGGGAAACTGAAGGTGACCTAATTTTACTCTATCTAGTTGTAGTAGGCAATGAATATCATTATATGATTATGTCTTTAGGTGTTATCCAAGTCGTTTGACCCCATGTTGGGTGGACGGGACTTTGATTCTAAATTAGTTGGACATTTTGCTCAAGAGTTTAAAGAGAAGTACAAAGTTGATGCATTAACTAAGAGAAAAGCTTTGCTACGGTTATTCACGGAGTGTGAAAAGCTCAAGAAGCTGATGAGTGCCAATTCAACTCCGATCCCAATCAACATCGAATGTTTCATGGACGATAAAGATGTGTCAGGTCGATTCACAAGGTAATGGTTACTATAATAAGCTCTAAAGTACTGAATCCTCGCGGTCTTGTATGTTTATATCATTTCATCCAACGTAAACATAGTTTAACAACAGCTTATTTCACGCCAGCAAATCCACACTATTAAGCATTATTAAAACATCAAAACATTAGATTCTTACAGTCTGGCATGCATAAACATATCTCAAAAAGGCATTTATGTAGCCTACATATAGATTCTACTTCAGTGAAGATTCTTCACACTTGAGTAACCAACTGAACCTAGTAAAAACTTACAACCCAGGCTTTCATACAGAATTTTTTTATGGGGGGGGGGAACATTGAGCCGTGCTGGTTTCGCTGCATAATAAACGAAATTTCAAGTATCTTTAAAGGAAAAAAATCATAGAGTTCAGTTGTAACTCATA